>CM074739.1:84086577-84098060 GCA_037367245.1 Phrynocephalus guinanensis
ATCCCAGCCTCAAACAAAACAGTCCCCCAAAATATATTTGGAGGGTGGGGGAGATTAACTGAGAAATAGGGATGGGCACGAAACGCCAAAATGGCATTTCGTTTCCTAATTCGTTCCACCACCCTGTTTCATTTTGTTAATCATGAAATGAATTTCTATTAAAAATGTTTCATAATTCATTTTAGTTCTGGTTTGTTTTCTTTTATTTCTTTTTTTTTTTTTGAACCCCGCGGCTGCATCGGGTTATTTTTATTTTATTTTATTGTATTTTTACTGCCAACCATGTGGTCCGCCTACCAGCTGTAGCGCGGTCCGGTCGGCTTTTTCCCCCTCTGCCGGACAACAGGCTGGTTCAGCGATCTGTGGGTTAGGTTAGAGGCCAGCGGGTCTTGTCCAGTGCTGGTGGGCTGGTTCCATGGTCCACGGCCCACGGCCCGGATCCGTGGCCCACGGGCCAGATCAGGGGTTTTTTTGGTTTTTTTTCCCCTTCTGCTGGCCTGCCTACCAGCTGTAGCACGGGCCACTCAGCTTTTTTTTTCTTGATGCCCCCTCCCTGGGGGCTGGTGGCGGCAGCCAGGAGGAACGGGGCCCGGACCAGCACCTAGTTGGAGACACCCACGGAACAAAAAACAAACCAAAATGAAATGGAAATATCCATTTCATTTTGTTTCATTTTTCTTAGAGGGGGGCAGTTCGTTATTCATTTCGTTAGGAAACGAAACAAATAAATAATGATGAAATGAACCAAAAGTTTGTTTCGTGCCCATCTCTACTGAGAAAGGTATATCTAAAAAAGATCAGGGAAAGCACCCATCCTGGTGAGATGGTGAAGTTTTTAAAAGCCACAGCCCCTTCTCCAAGAATTGTGGGGGCCCTCAAAGTGGAACAGGCAGGATGCCTCCTGGCAATCACAACAATACTTGAACCACAACAAGAATAAAACAAAACAAAGTGGGAAGGTGCAAGAAAGAAACAGAATCCAAGATGGAGGCACTGAATCAGGCAGCCAGCACAATCCAAGATGAAAGGCTCCAGGAGCTTGCACATCCACTGAGACTGAATGAAGCAAAGAAAAACCATGCCTCAATAGATTCCAAGCAATCCAGGCCACTTTACTGGTTTAAAATTCATCTCTCTCTCTCTCTCTCTCTCTCTCTCTCTCTCAACCCCAGGTGTTCTGAATGGCTGCTGACAGCTGCCCTCATGATGCTAGCAGATGAGAAATGTCATGGGGAATTAGACAAATGAAGGTTTAAGAAAGTCTACATGGGAAAACAGATTAACGAATAAGCACAATGTGGTAAAGACCACTTCATCTGTAAAATAGTTGATAGAAGAACAGAAGGCAAAATTCTGACATTCATTCTGGTGCTCTGAGCATATGAGCAGTATTTTCAACCAACAGGCTATGCTGTTTCAGGTTTCTACTGCTTAACTACTTTCTTTGTTTTATTAGCTAAAGGCCTTTTGCATAGTGTAATGAAGTGCCCTAACTAGAATGTGCACATTGACTCAGTGTTGATTTGAACTGCTCCATGAGTTTAACTGATTCAAATGGGCCTACTCAAATGGTGACTTACTATGGTAAAGTAAGTCACAGTTTGAGTAGGCCCATTTGAATCAGTGGAACTTCTGGAGGAGTTGACTCAATCTCCACTGAGATTTGCTACACTAACTAAGCAACAGGGTTTTGATCATAATATGATGGGGCCTGTGCTGCTGGCTAATTTGCAGATTTATTAATAAAGCTTATTGCTCTAAACAAGGATGACAATCCTTGTCTGTAAGATGCCTCCTTTTATTAGACGCCCCCACTTTTTAGATCCCCAAATAAATAAAATAAATAAATCCTCCTTGAGGTCTCCTCCACCTCCACCAATCCCACTATTACCTTGAATTTCCCATTCTAAACTCTCCTCTCAGCCCGGGTGAGTTTGTTTTTGTAGGATCGCTCCCCCCCAATGGGCTTGAGCAGCCTATTGAGCAGCCAAGAGTGTATTTGCACAACTAAGGCTAGTACGCAAGTTACGCCGTTTCTTGAGAAATCAGCTCTGGCCATGGTGACACAAGCCCTAGTGACAGTCTGACTAGACTACCGCAATGTGCTCTATGTGGGGCTACCAATGAAAAGCCTCAGGAAACTTCAACGGGCCCAACATGCAGCAACCAGATTGCTGACTGGGGCGGGATACACAGAACACATTACACGCCTATTAAAGCAGCTCAACTGGCTGCCAATCAACTATCAGGCACAATTCAGGGTGCTGACCTTGACCTACAAACCACTGCATAACCTGGGTCCTTGCTACCTCAAAGATCAAATCTCACAGTATGAACTGGCTTGGGTGTTAAGGTCATCAGGAGAGGCCTTTCCCTCCATCTCGCCATCCTCACAGGTACGTCATGTGGGAACACATGAAAGGGCCTTCTTGACTGTGGCACCCAGACTCTGGAACTCCCTCCCACTAGAGGCCAGGACTCCCCCATCTCTGATGTCTTTCCAGAAATGGGCAAAGACCTTTCTTTTCAGGCAAGCTTTCCCTGAATGATGGACTACCTATTGTGTGTCTTTTACACGAATCTATAGGATCAGATAGACTTTGTGTTTATAACTACTTATAACCTTATGGGATTACATTGACACCATGTTTTCAATGTTAGTTTCCATCACATATAACTTTACATGGAAATTTACTCCCCTTTAACTGCTCACATTCTCTTGTAGCTTTAATGTAATGTTGTCTATTAACGCTGTACAAAGTCCCTCAATTCCTTGTTCTCAATACATGAACATGTCTTAATTGTACTGGACTGTATATTATCCCTCATTCTGTAAGGTGAGTTTGGGTTCTCCTCCACCCACCCACCCCAAAAGGCTTACTTCTGGGTATACCGTGCACCTTAAATTTTGGCGTCATGATTTTAGAAAAAAGTAGCACGGTATACATGGGAAAATATGATAATATCGTTCTAATGCCAACAAACTAATAATAGGACTAGGACGAGGAAGTTTTATTCATGTTTCTCTTTGAGGCATACAACTAAATTGAATATTATTCTAATGCCTATTAGCTGAAGGGGGAACCTTTCTTTTCATTTTTGTGTTATTTTAACAATTTGTGAAAGAGAATATATATATATATATGATTTGAGTTAACAAAAGAGGGGGTCAATGTACATATTCTAGGACAATATATTACACTATGAAAAGGGCTTTAAGCTAATAAAACAAAGTAGTTAAGCAGTAGAAACCTGAAACAGCATAGCCTATTGGTTGAAAATGCTGCTTATATACTCATTAGAGTGCCAGGGTAAGTCTCAGAATTCTGCCTTCTATTCTATATTAACTATTTTACAGATGAAGTAGTCTTTACTCATGTTAACCTGCAATGGTGGCAAGCAACTCTTTTATGTTTTTAACTGGAACTGGGCCAAGTTTTAGCCTCCATTTGGGGACACACACACAAACACCACCACCACTGCACGGCTCCAGTCAGACTGTGAATTCCATTCTTCCTATCCGCTGATGACCTCAATAAAGGGCTGTTACTCAAAGTATCGGTGACTGTCCTATTGTTAAGTACTAGTAATTGAGAATGGGCTGGGATGGAGACTTTGCCAAAACGTCTAGGGCAGTGGGGGAATTTCTGCAGTGGACTCAATAGATGCATCGGAGACAATGACACAGTTGAAAATACTTGTGGTGAGGACTGCCCATTCAGATATGGTACATATTTGCTTTGCAAACATCTGACACTTCAGAGGAGATAATAAGGCGGCAACCAGAGTGGCTGATTTACATCCCATTCCTACTATAACCGCCTGGACATGTGCCTTGATTATTGTTCTGCTTGTGCTTCAATTGTCTCAAGGAGAGCCAAAGAATGCTGGCATTTCTGTTGGCTTTGGGTCTCCAGGGATGCACGAGGACAGAGCATACGCTGAGTAACCTTCGTGCTGATGTTATCAGGCTATTCTGTAGGTTTTTTTTTTTAAATTGAAGAAATTTCCTGTTGGAAAGGAGAATCCAGCCATAAATTTCAGGAGCCACCAGAATACTCCCATGGACCGCTCTGGAACATCACCAGTTTGCAATAGAAATCGGACGAAAGACCTGACAAAGACTAATGAGTCTTGTCATTTAAAGTACAAATGTGGTAAATGAAATTCCTTCTCGGTGCCATTCGACAACAATACTTGCTATTCTGGAATGACTCAATCAGTTTTTAATGTGCTTCATCGCACATGTTTTTAAGTTGCTTAACACCTAGATTCCTTGGGTAGTACTGTCTTTTCATGTAAAAATGAACTGGACCTTAAAAAGTTTTTTTTTAAGGCACCATGAGCCAGTTATAATAGATTAATAAACCTGCCACTTCCTTGGCCATCAAAATAATAGTTTGAAGAAAAACATGTTCTGCTTTGTTGTACTGCTTTCAGTAAGATGCCAGGACTGGAACTTCAAGATTTAGGGGAGGTTACCAAGAACTCAATTAAGTGGGATCTGGGCTAGTTTGGGTTATTGTCTCGCTAGTGAGGTTTGGAAACCCTTTCATGTGGCTGTTTAGAACAGTGACTCCCAACTTTGGGTTGCCAGATCTTCTTGGACTGGAATCCCCAGAAGCCTCCACCAACTAGCTATGCTGGTCAGGATTTCTGGGAGTTGTCCAAGAACAAGGTGGGTCTAGAAATGGGTCAGCTGAACCATGGCCTTCAGAAGTCATTCCAATACACTTTTCAACCTGATGACCTCTACATTAAGCAATTGCTTATGCAATTTACTGGATGGCAGAATTACAATGAATAAAGGAGTAAAAGATGCCTGAGAGCAAATAAGGGTTTACAAGATGCTTCCATTGAACACTCAGCTCATTTGCAGCTGTTTTTAAAGGAAACAGTCATGGTCAGTTCTCTCAGAAGCCAGTGAAGGGCAGACTATGGCTGAAGAAATAACAGATCACAGACTTCTCCAACCTCCATACACGTTGGGCTACGGCCCCATAATCTGAGTAACAAGACAATTAGGAATGATGGGAGATGTGGTCCAAAACATCTGCAAGGTACAGAGTTGGATATACAGTGGTACCTTGTATAAAGGAATTAATTTGTTCCAAATGAAATTCTATTAAGCAAATTTTCTTTTATACAAATTTCCCATAGGAATGCATTGAAAACAGAGTAATCCATAATCACAACCATTTTTATGTTGTACAGATTCGCCCCAAAGGCGATTCTGTTAAGCAAATTTCCCCTATCTCCAGAATTTTTTATGTTGTACAGATTTTATGTTATACAAACCGTTTGTTATACGAGGGTCCACTGTATGTTATATGGAGACATGTTATGGAGGGGTGGGAACACTTTAGTTGTGTTTAATAGTTATAAATCCTATCAGTAAGCTTTCATGTATGAAAAACAAATGAATTTGAATCAGGAACCATCAGGGCCTGTTTGTGTTCTTTCCTGCTCTGGCCTACAAGGAACAGTGCCATGTGATGTAGCAGCTACTGCTCTTATGCCCAAGGAAAGTCTGTTCTCCTTGATAACATAAAGCAGTAGCAGGTACTGTATTTTGATTCATAACAGCTGCAATTAGCTTTGGCTGAAAGGGTTTATTAGACTTGCAAATGACTTTATTCATGTCCTTGAATGATTTAATTAACTTTGCATTTAAAGGCAGATTTTTTTCTCCTTGTATCCTATTCAAAGGGACCTTATGAACACAGAACAGTCCTATAATTTTAATCAGGATTTGATGTGTGTGATCTTTTTTTCTTACCAAGTGCAGTATTAACCCCCCTCCCAGCCACAAACACGCTTTGGGAGATACGTGTTTGAATTACTATCACTTGAAATGTTTGTCAAATGTGCTCAGAGTTTTTCTAGAAAACTAATTATTCCCCTTTGATGGCTTTTTAAAAACCAATGGCCCTGAAACATTCCCATTTTGCAGAGCGTTTTGCTGATGTCCCTTCTTGAGCTGCAGTATGTGTACTTATTGCTATTGCTGAGCCACAGAGAGAATTAAAAGGGCAGCTTTTAATTTTAAATATAGCTCTGAATCATTTTTATTTCTGAGACAGAAAATCCTGTGGCACCTGTGACCTGTGGACTGCTTGACAGCCCCCACATACGTCTCCCAGAATTTCCCAATTGTTGTCTTCAAAGTAATTGTTTGAAGAAAAAGTCAATTTTCCACTTTCAACAGGGTCTTTTATTTTTATTTTTATTTTTATTTTTTGGCCTGGGATGCTATACAGAAACCAAGCCGTATCCCCAGTCAAAAAGGGTAGCGTGCATTTGTGCACTTCCTGCTTTGACATACACACCAATGGCAACCACTTGGAAGCAGGCACTTTTATTTCAAAGGAGACTTATAATGTGATTACTACATACAAGAAGAAATAAGTAGTTAAAGTCTTCAATATGCATTTTTCACAGCCAAACAAGACATTGCCCTTAGGGCTATTTAAAGACACTAATTGATCTCAATCACAAATTCCCTTGGAAGGATATTTTCAAATGAGCATTTAAAAATATAGCTGCTGAATTGAAATAGCTTGTGAATAAACATCATAGAATACTCCTGAACATAGAGAGAAACATTGCTTGATTATGTGATTCAACTTCTCTTTTTTGTTTCCAAGCAAAAATGACAGTGAGCAATAGGATTGAGGCTGCTACGGAAAAATAATCACTTAATACTCTGAAGGGACTCTACAGTGGAATTAACTGAAATGAACTTCAATAGGAAGTCTAGCCTACTAATTTCAGCATACTTGGCACCAGAGCACTTTAAGGTTTGGAAATAATTCACTACAAACAATTAAAAATTATCAGCAATTAGTTCATTTTTGCAATATATTAAGGCATAATTAAGTTAGACCCTAATATATTGCAAAAATAAATTAATTGCTGATATTAAGGCATAACTAAGTTCGGCCCAGGAGTGTGGTGACTCAGCAAGCTAGAAAGCTGAAATGTTGGCTGCAAAATTGGCAGCTCGGCAGTTCGAATCCCAGGTGCCACACAGTGGAGTGAGCTCCCGCTGTTAACCCCAGCTCCTGCCAAACTAGCAGTCCGAAAGCATGTAAATGCAAGTAGATAAATAGGTACTACCGTAAAAAAGTGGGAAGGTAAACAGTGTTCTGTGCAGTCATGCCGGCCATATGGCCACAGACTTGCACAACACTGGCTCTTTGGCTTAGAAACAGAGATGAGCTCCACCCCTAGAGCTGGACACGACTAGCATGCATGTGTGTGGGGAGCCTTTACCTTTACCTAAGTTAGGCCTAATCACATGTCTGGAAGTTGAGTTATGGCAACTGGACTTATTTTCTTGAGAGATTGAAATATTTCACTACTCATCCAAACAGCTTTGTCAGTCTGAGGAATAGAGATGAGCACGACCAGGAAAAATGACGTTTCGAGTTGTCGTGTGTCGGAGCCGGCCCATTTCGGCTCGTTTCTGTTTGTCGTGAAATTTTTCAAAAATTTGTCGTTTCGTTTGTCGTTTTTTCATCTGTCGTTAGTACTGGTTTGGGGGGGGTAGCGGGCTCCTGGAGGCACCTCTCTGGGGTGGGTGCCTCCTCTGGCCCACTATGAAGGGAAAGCGGGCTCCTGGAGGCACCTCTCTGGGGTGGGTGCCTCCTCTGGCCCGCTATGAAGGGAAAGTGGGCTCCTGGAGGCACCTCTCTGGGGTGGGTGCCTCCTCTGGCCCGCTATGAAGGGAAAGCGGGCTCCTGGAGGCACCTCTCTGGGGTGGGTGCCTCCTCTGGCCCGCTATGAAGGGAAAGCGGGCTCCTGGAGGCACCTCTCTGGGGTGGGTGCCTCCTCTGGCCCGCTACAAAAGGGTACACATAGCCAATTGGATATGCATGCCAAGTTGCAGTGGCAGGCAGAGGCACCTCTCTTTCTTTTGGGTGCCTCTACTGTGACTCACTGGCATATGGTGCACTTGGGCTGGGGATGGGGAGGAACAAAGTGAGAGAGGACCCCTATGGGCGCCCTCTGGCTCACTAAGAAGGGAAGTGTACTTGCTGTAGTGCAATGCGAGTACACAGATCTGGCGTAGGGTTAGGGTTAGCGCAAGGGCTAGGCTTAGGGTTACGGGTAAGGTTAGGGTGAGTTAGTGGGGTGCACCTCTGGGTGCCTCTCTGACCCACTAAGAAGGACAGTGTACTGGCGTATGGGTTAGGGTTAGGGTTCGGGTTCGGGCTAGGGTTAGTGGGCTTTTTATGCCCGACTGGCACATCCCAGAAGTCTCGGTCAAAACCTGGCCAAGTGGCCATGCAATTGGTGGAATGGCTCCAAAAATTTGCATGGTCCACTCCCATGGCCAGCCCATCATTACACAGGTTTAAAAAAATATAAATAAAATAAAATAAAATAAAATCAATGGAGACGTTTTGTTGCAAGAAAAACCCACTGCTGCTACTGTAAAAATTCAGGCAGTTTTAAAATAGCTATTTTCACATGTTTCTGTGGTGCTTTGGTGTGTTTTTGGACCACCACGATTTCAAAATAAATATTGCGGTCGCCCCATTTGGATCCCCCGCCCGCATGGCATGGCGAGTTGGCGAGATGACGAGGATGTCCCCCACCAGAGCAGTCCAGGACAGGAGGGGGGGAGGCCGGCCGCCCCCAGAAACCACTCCTCTGGTAGGTGCCCTCACTCAGGCAGGCATATTTTCGCCTGCTTTTTTGGCCGGGAATCGGGGTTTTTTATTTTTAAAACTTTTTTGATGTGCCGCTTGGCATCGCGTGATCGCTGCGATGCTAGAAACGACAACGACAAATCAGACCCAATTTTTCTTTTTTCGGTTCGAGTTCGAGTTCTGGCGGAGTAATTGTCGTTACCGTTTCCGTTGCGTAATGGAAACGAGGAACGGAAACGGAAACGAGATTTTTGCCAAGTCGTGCCCATGTCTACTGAGGAAAGCTAGTTGTGAGTACTCCATTTTATAGTTTACTTTGACTTGCTGTCACCCTTGTCTGAAATAGGCTCATAAGATGAACAATGGCCTGAATAGGCTCATTAGGTAGACAATTGTCTCAAAGGCCTTTAGGTGAACAATATCATAAGGCGCTAAAACCCCTAAAGTATGGGTTGTTAGGTATGGCCTTGGTGGTGGAGGCATGAAGTATTTTGATTTGTGTACCATTAGACAGAGAAGATAGGTGATTTGAGAGAGGGGTCAGGAAAGCCATTCATGTGAGTGGCTCTCATTCACCCTCTCTAAACAGAGGTGGGGGGGGGCTCAGGCACAGTCTATCTGCCACTTATCAGGCTGTGATTTCAACAATACCCAGACAAATAAAAAAAGCTTTCCTCAGACTGACGAAGCTGTATGGACGAGCAGCAAAACATTTCAGTCTCTCAAGAAAATAAGTCCAGTTGCCATGACTCAACTTCCAGATAAACTCATCTGGGTGACTGAGAATCTTTACAGGCCTAATCACATGGACCATTTGGATTCCCGTCTCCTTTAAAAATATGAGTATATTTGTACAATATGTCTAATCACATCACATATATCCCACTTGACCTGTTCATGTGTCTGTCAGTTCTTTTGGTACATTTCTTCCTATTTGTACTGGTTCTGTAGGTTGAAAGTGTAATCTCATACAAATTGATTCATTTTCTGTCCGGTTTCTGGGTCCTCGCTGCTTTAAAATATTCTTAAAATACAGTATACACATAACTAAATGGCTTATAGATGCAATTTCCCTGTTACTTCCAAATGTTAGTCAATGTGCCACCGGATGGATATGTCACTAGAAAAATGTAGGACAGCATTAAAAAGGACTTGCATTGTTGAAAAATCAGGTGGGGATTTACTATAAACCACACAAACGAAGGGATGACAGGTACAATAGGGAAGACATCGGGGAAGTGATACATTGGTAAACTATTATGAAGAAAAAATATAAACAAAAAAGTGATTTTTCATTAAGCATTTTTTTAAAAATTAAAAAATTAAAATGGGTGCACATATGATGGCCAGTAACAGGCCATATTAGCTGGGACTGATGGGATATGGAATCCTACAACTTAGAGAGGATCACAGGTTTTCCCTCCCATGTTCTCTGATGGGATGCATGACTCCATTCATGTGTATAAGTGCTGAGACAGGAATATGTGATCCTTTCAGTGGTTGTGAACATTCGGCACTCCTGATGTTTTGGACCACAACTCCCAGAATCCCAAGCCTGTATTGCCAATGACAAAGGACTGTGGGAGTTGTGGTCCAAAACGTCTGGTGTGCCGAAGATTCGCGACCACTGGTTCACCATTTTTATAACGCTCCAGTTGTTTTGTGTCCTGCTGCCTTGCTGACCTCACATCCATCCATTCGCTCTCTAGATTTTCTTTTTATTCCCTATGACTTGGTGGCAGGTGGGCAATCTCGTCCTTCTTACGACTGATTTTCACTCATACCTTCTTTCTTCTTCTCTCTTCAGGCTTCTGAATCATTTCCTTTCACCTTAAGAAGTTCTGCCTGACTCAACTCATTAGGAACAGCAGTTGCATCACATGACTCCAGTTTTGGTGATTAACTCAGCATGTTCCTGCCCTTCTTTGGGACTATGTAAGGAATGCATATTATGTGGCTAGTGCCAGAATGTATAACTTCTGAATAACAGCGGTAGGAGACATTGTTTCACCACCTTCTCTTTGTCATATGTAATCATTTGTAAGACAATGCCATCACACCTGGAGCCTGTCACTCTAGAATGACCCTGTTAAAGTGATATTACCTCCCCATCTATAAAGATGGATACATTTGACACTTGCTCACAGTGTTTCTACCAACCCCTCCATTCTGAACTCACTCCAAACTATAGCTTTCAGAGAAAACATTACAGTACTTTTGATGATTTTTGTCTCAATTGATTGATTCATTGATTGTAGAGGAAGATTCATTCATTGCACTGTTAGCACAATGTACAGTTCTGGGCAGTGAACAATCTAAAGCCGATCAAAAACAAACAGGACAATAAATCAAATTATAACATACTCATATCAAATGTATAAACAGGAATAAATGTATGAAAAGTAGATGGGTAATGGCAAAGAAAACCATACAAGGTTGCTGTCAAATGCATTTAGCAATGAACCCAGTAGCATTAAAAAAACACCTCAAATTGAAAAATAATAAAAATATTTATTGTGAAAGGTAATTTCCAACTCTTGTGGGACAGATAGGAGTTCACTCTCACACTGAGGCAATCATGCACTATGATCTGAAGATGCATCATAAAAGGTCTGAAAGGTACCCATGTTGCAAAAAACAAACACAAAAAAACACAAAAAACCCACCAACCTAAACACATATCTACTACTGGAAAGGAACAACAACACGCAAATATGTGTGACTGAACCAAAACTGCTGGAAAGTTACCGAAGAAGATTGGCTGCAATTGGTAAACACAAAACATTGTGCGGGTGACGAGGAAATAGCAGGAATGTTTCCAACCTT
>CM074739.1:84698560-84941060 GCA_037367245.1 Phrynocephalus guinanensis
ATCGAGCAACAAGAGTTCTTTAAAAGAATTGTACACACCACAGTATCCTTCTCAAGGCTCAAGAGAAACTGTGTTCTCTTTTCAAGGTTGTCAAGCTGCTGAACAACAATCTTGTGGAAGTTTTCCAGTTCATTCAGCCTGTTGCATAAACCAATCATAAACCATGTTATTCCATCAGCAAAATGGTGTCTGACATAGGCATCTGCTGGACCAATGGCAATTGCCAGCACCTGGGCCACTAGTTCCTATCTAGTTTATTTTACATGATCTAAAAACACTGACCATGACAAGAAAGGCCTGTCAGTTGCCAGTGTAACAAACCTTTCCTTGGCAAAATAAAAAAGAGTTTTCATTCACATCATCTTAAAATAATTGTGGATTTGAATTTTATCAGATTTCATCTGTTCTTTTTAACTGTTCTGACAAGAGTCCTACTGCAGAATGAAGCTGTAGTGGTGAATTGCTACCAATTAACAAGTTGCAGCATGCATACCATTCATTCAGTCTTTTTTGTTTCCTTCTGATTCCCCCTTACTGAGAGCAACATACCAGAAGTTGGCGTGGATGGTAAAATTCAGAACTGCAGTTAGGTGAACAATGGCCTAAGGTGCTGAAACCCATAAAGTATGGGTCATTGGCTATGGCCTTGGTGGTGGTGGTGTGAAGTATTTTTGATTTGTCTGGGTATTGTTGAAATAACTGCCTGATAAGCAGCAGATAGACTGTGCCTGAGCCCCCCACCTCTGTTGAAAGAGGGGTTTTCAATGCCCACATGAATGGCTTCTCTGACCCCTCTCTAAAACTACCGATCTTCTCTGTCTAATATGTGAACATCCTCATTTTTGAATGAGTGTCCTTTGTCCTTCAAATGGAGGTGTACTACTGATTCTGGCCCTGAGCTGTTGCCTCTCCTATGTTGGGCCATCCTCCTGTTTAATGGCTGTTTAGTTTCTCCAGTGCACAGGTCTGCACACTCCTCACTGCAATGGACCTCATATACTATATTGCTCCTTTTGTGTTTTGGTATTGGGTTCTTTGGGTGGACGAGTCTCTGCCTTAGTGTGTTTGTGGGTTTGAAATAAACAGGGATGTGGTATCCAGATAAACTCACCCGGATGACTGAAAATCTTCACAGAGATAAAGACTCTTCAAACACTGTAATAGCCTATACTCATCTTGAAAACACAATTTTTCTCAACTATTGTGCCTAACTACAAGCATATAAGAAATCAGGCTTTCTCTTCTGCTTAGCAACAATCCTGCTGAAAATACTATCACACTTAAATTCCATTGGATGGACACCACTTACCGACTCTGATGAATCCGACTAAGCAAGTCAGATAAATTCTGTCCAGGTGCCTTCAGGACACTTTGGGTATAAGCCTCCATCTCCTTGTATCTAGACTAGACCACAGCATTAGTAAATTGGAATGAAGCAATCCACAGTGGACAGAGCAATGTTTGGTTTGTTTATTGCAAATCTTAAAATACAGTTACCCAAAATATCTTCTTTAATTCACTTGTAAAGTTCTCAAATGCAGCAATGACTCCTGAATCACCAATTTCTTCAAGTGTCTTTGTAAAATATGCCTCATCCTTTAATTCATTTGAAGATTGGCCTGAGAAAATGAAATAATGGCCCACCAGGGTGCATGCACAAGAACAAAACAAAACAAAAGAACAGACATTGTCTAATTCAGCTATCAAGTCACAGAAACCAACCAGTTATGAAACTGGTAGTCAATGAAGCATGTTAAAAACAATCCCTTAGCTTTGTTAATGCTCATTTGGAAGTGCAAATTGCAAATGAGATACATCCCCTCATTAGTGCCTTGATTTGTACAATCTTGGACCAAATAGCACCATGATATGGCTGCAACTACCTTATTTCTGGGGGGGAAATGCAACTCATAGAGAGAAGCTGATACACAACCAGTTTGCAATTACTTTATAGTAAGACTAACAGTACTGTACTCGTAAAAGTATAGTACTTTAGGTATTTGATGGCCCACTGAGAATGCTGGGAGCCTAGGTTTATAATTGAATCCATGACCCAGGAACATCTCAGTAAGTGGCAGTCCAAATCACTGTGCATCCAGTTGGGCAACCATGAGTTTAAACCAAGCAAATTGAATTTTGCCTCATTTTATATTTAATTCCATTGTTGTATATTTTATGAGCAGCCTAGAGAAGCTACATTTTAGGAAATGTGAAAGGGAGCCACATTGCTAAACAGCTGTATTATTTGCTTGCAACAATTGCAAGCATCTAATCACCTTTTGGAGCCTCCTCTTCCACCTCTATGGAATTAAAGAGTCTTCTTGGTTTAAATGGAATGGTGGGAGAGACGTCACTCCTAGGTGTCCTCTCAGGGCATTTTGAGCGCTTCCCATTGGGACCAACCAACGACTCTATCAAAATATAATTCCATATCCAATTGTTAATGTGTTGTCTTATAAAGTTTATTAAAGAAAGGCAATTCATCTTGCCTTGCCTGTAGTGAAGCCTTGATAGATGCAAGAAGCTTATAGTCTTCACTGTGGCCATGGAGGCATTGCTTTTTGTACCTTGACCCTGCAAAGTCTGGTCAAGAGGCTTTTTAGACTATTCTGTTTCTCCCTATACCCAGATCCCCCCCTTTCAAGCTTTGCTTTGTTTCAGCCTGGTGAAAGGTCCGGGGCTCAAAAAGTCACCTCTTTTAAACTATTTTAGCAGTGCAACAATGATATTACCCATTTTCCCTTTTACAAGGCTTAGATTTGTTAAAGCTAAATGCAGCTATATCTTTAACCTTTAAGCCCCAGTGGTTTTCAATGAAGTGTCCAAATTAAATGAAGGTAGACCCACATAACCAGGATACTTTGAGCAGATATATTTTACATCAGGGGTGAGCAGCTTTGGAGGATCCAGGAACCCTTTTACCATTCTGTGGAACCACCATGGGTTGCAGTAATCTCTCCTATCCAAAACAAAAATAGGTAAAAATCCACTTCTCCTTTCCAAAGTATTTTTTTACTGTTTATTAAAAATAATCAAAACTAAGTGTGTGGGGTCCACATGCTGTACAGTACAGCATGATTCTTCATTTTTCAACCAATATCAACTGGGTGACTGCATGTGTCTAGGGCAGGCATGTCCAAACTTCGGCCCTCCAGATGTTTTGGACAGCAACTCCCAAAGTCCTTTGCCATTGGCAATCTAAGCTTAGAATTCTGGGAGCTGTGGTCCAAAACATCAGGAGGGCCGAAGTTTGGCCATGCCTGGTCTAGGGGGCCATCTCTGCTGCCTCAACCTGTGTATTGCCAATCCTTGACTTTACAGGATCAATCAAGAAGCCCATGTTAGTTACTTTGCAATGATGGCAGATGATACAATATGAATGGTATGTATCACAGCTCTGAGCTGTGGGAAAGTAGGGGAAAGATAGAGGGACTCTCCTTATTTTTAGACCAAAAGCTACTTATGAAGGTTTGGTATTTGTTTTTGACTTATTCCACATTTATTCATGCTACCTGAAAGCTTCCGCTTTGGTATGGAGACTTTATCATTCAGAGGCAAAGTGCTAGATGCAGCTTCATATTTCTAGGAAGAGTTGATATGAATAAAATGTTTAGATCTCCTTTTATTAAAAAGTTATATTGCATGTCAATATTAAAAATGGAAAGTGCAGTAACAGGAGTACAATACTTCTATTTAAGCAAACATATGGAACGTATCTATATATTATAATGCACACACATGCACGTACAACAAACAAAAATGTAGGAATATTTCTTTACAACTGTACCGGGCTTAATCCAACATCTGAATTACTGGTAGAAGAATGACTGCTTAATGGCAAAGTGGCATCTGCCATTTCCAGGGCATCTAAAAGAAGAAATCTGAATTTGTAAAGCATATTGCAGACATCTGAATAAAAATGGTAAATCATCTTATACCAGCTCCATGGCCCTAATCCTGGACAAGAACACTTTCCTTCCATCTCTCATCTGTACTAATAACTAGCCTCTAAAGAGTCGATCTAACTCATCTAACATTCCACCCAATGTATGACAGTAAGGTCAGAGAAGGTAAGCACTTTTCTGCATATCTATAGCACTACCTTCGTTTATGAACATAATTCGTTCTGGAAATATGCTTGTAAACCAAAATATTCTTATATCAAAGCAAATTTCCCCATAAGAAATAATGGAAACTCGGATGATTCATTCTGGGGTCCCATAGACCACAAACTGTATACACAAACTGCCAAAACTCACAAAAGAAGTTGGCTAGCAGTCCACGTCCACACCATGGTTTAGGTACTTGGCTGTGGAATCTGTTCTGCTTGGGACTAACAACTGAATTTTACTCTGTATTTTTAATGTCACAATAATAAAGTGCAAATTGTAGCTCAATACACACTTGACTAGCTGCCCCATGACTAGAAATGGTTTGAAAAAATAAAGAATGTTGAAAACACATTAAAGAAAAATATAAAGAAAAATAAAACCCTAACCTGTACTCCCCTTTGAAAATGTTCCTGGCTGGTGCAAGGGAGACCTCTGTTCCTCTCTCCTCCTGAGAGGCTGCCTAAGATGCAGCACTCTAGACAATCACCCACCATAAAGCAGGGGGAGGGAGTTAGAGAGAGCCACCATTGGCTCACTTTTGATCATGTGACCTGCTCTGGTACTTGTATATCAAGACATTGCTTGTTGATCAAGGCAAAATTTAGAAGAAACATTTACTTGTCTTGCAAAATGCTGTTAAACCAAGTTACTCTGAAATCAAGGTATTAATGTATATGTCCTCATTTGTTGACCAAGTCTGAAATACTCTGCGAGAACACAGAACAGAGGTTATTCCTTTCAGATAGCCATTAATTCGCTTTTCCTCTGTAAAACATAGACTGAAATAAAGTAGTAACTCAAAAGTAAAGGATGCCCACTGAATCAGTGGGGATTTCATTGGGAGAGTCAAACCATTCATAAGGTCCACTGACTCATTAGGCCAACTCTAGTTGCAACTTACTACTAGATATCAGCTAATCTGTGAAATATTAAGTCAAATCTCTTCTCAGGACCACATATAAAAAGTAGTTAAATAGGAAACAAGAACCACATGCAAGAAACAATTTACTTTGTCTAATATGTGATGAAGGAGTTGATGAAATTCTGGGAGGCTGCACAGCTACAAGGCTACGCATCTCTGTGGTACTTGGCTTTGTTCTCTTTTTTGCCTTTTCTCTGTATGTTCCTGAATTTCCCAGCTGGAAAAGAAACCAAAGGCATCAACCTCTACTGGGATAGAAACACCTACGAGTAAAGTGTTGTGCACTTTGTGTACTACATTCGCATGCAACCCAATAACAAACATTCCCTATGCAGCTGACAACAGTTCCTCTATAGTGATATGCATCTACCCATCAATTGAAAGCAACATACCACATTTAATTCGTAAACAAAAGGTTTCATTTATGTCCTGTACTACAACACTTCAAAATATCTGGTGTTATACTGCACCTGGAATGCACAATTGATATGAAGAGGCATATGGGTATCTTAGACACCAACCAGCTGTCCCTTTAAGATGCAGCTACTAAACATGTATTTTCAAACTCATACACTAAGTGGCAGCTCATTAAGGTGCTAATCTACCAAGGAAATAAAAGTGATATCAGGCCATCCAACGAAGGTATTCCCATACATTGTTTCTTCCAGCTATAAAAACTCAAAGAGCATCTATTATTAAAAAAGAAAAAGAAAAAGAAAAGAGTTCCAGAAATCATGAGCATTTTCTGGTTAGACTTCTACAATTGGGAGAGAACCATCAGTAGTGTTTCTACTGACCCTACTGTGCAGATTGTTGCAACCGTTACCATCATCCCAGATTTCATTCTGAACATAACTGCTGACCATGCTGGCTGAAGCAGAGGGAGAGTCTGAAAACACTGCATGCTCACTTCTGCTAGGTAGGTGAATACAACAGCGGACATGTGGGAAAGCACAGTGCAGAAGGAATTTTCACAAACTAACTAATTGTGGCATATGCAGCTGCTCCATCAATGTTTTGTTGCTGTTTGTAACTCCAGGAGATTTCAGATTGGCTTTGGAGACTAATAAGGTAGGGGAAGGCTTTAAAATTTAGCTCTGCTATGGGTGCCATGCCTGCTTTCAAATGAAGCATTTCTAAATAATTGAAAACGATGGAGCAAATGGCAAAATTACAAACAAAGTTATGAGACAGTGAAATCACAGCTATGTGATCTTTGCAACTGGGACAATGTGGGGTGTTCACAAATGATCGGGCTAGAATCAGATAAAAATGCAACATAGGAACACATGCATGAGATTAGACTGAAAATCCCACACACTTGGGATTCACGGTATCTTACTGGATCGGCTCTCTGAGGTGGGTATCGGGGGCACTGTGTACAGTTGGCTCCGGTCCTTCTTGGAGAGCCGTCCCCAGTATGTGCAGCATGGGGGGGGTGTCGGCCCCATGGACACTCCCTTGTGGGGTTCCGCAGGGGTCGTCTCTCTCTCCCATGCTTTTTAACACCTATGTTAAAGCATTAGGAGATTTGGAATCTGCTGTCACCAGTACGCTGATGACACGCAGATCTATCTCTCCTTTTCCACCTCTGCAGTTGAGGCTGTCCAGACCCTCGACCAGTGCCTGGAGGCAGTCATGGCATGGACCAAGGCTAACAGACTCAAACTCAACCCCGAGAAGACTGAGGTGATGTTCTTCGGGACCTCCCCTTCCGGATATGGAGGCCCTCTCCCCAGCATGGAGGGTATTTCCCTCCAGCTGGCGGACAGTGTTCGGAATCTGGGCGTGGTCCTGGACCCGGCTCTCACCATGGAGGCCCAGGTGGCTGCTGTGTCCAGAACCGCTTTCTTCAATCTCCGTCAAATCGCCCATATTCGCCCATACCTGGACAGGGACTCCCTGAGAACTGTTGTGCAAGCGTTGGTGATCTCGAGGATAGATTATTGCAATGCTCTCTACATGGGGTTGCCCTTGACTCTCCTTCGGCAACTGCAGCGGATGCAAAATGTGGCGGCCAGTTCTGGCTTGCCTGCATTGGCTACCCGTTGCGTCCCGAATCAGATTCAAGGTCCTGGTTTTAATTTATAAAACCCTCCATGGTCTAGGACCTGACTACCTGGCAGAGCGGATCACCCAGCGGTCAACTTCAGCCCGTCCAATGTGGATGTCGCGGATGCACTCGCTATGGGTAGCCACGCCCAGAGAGGCCCGGAAAACCTCCACTCCGAACCGGGCCTTTTCTGTGGCTGGCCCTACCTTGTGGAACCACCTTCCCAGCAAAGTGCACCTGGCACAGTCCCTGCCAGACTTTCGGAAGGCTCTAAAGACGATGCTCTTCCATGAGGCATTTGGTGACTTAATTTAAGTCCCCCCCCTCCATCTGCTTAGTTTCATGCTAGTTTTATGCCAGGGTTGTATTTTTAAATTGTTTGTTAATTGTAGTTATCTGTTTGTCTGTTTGAGTTGTTTGAATTGATTACTTATTTTGTTGTGAACCACCCGGAGTTCCTTCGGGAAGACGGGCGGTATACAAGCCTCATAATAAAATAAATAAATAAATAAATAAGTCACACTGTCAAAAATATTAATTGGTATCCTTTATCTCCTACTGAAGTGAGCTGAAACCCATGGGAAGTGTGCACCAAACAAACAAAAGAACAATATAAGCCTTTAAGGAACCTCAAGACTAGGTTTCCCTCTGCTGCCCCTAAACAGACTGTTATAGCTACTTTTTGGAAGTGTATTTCCTTACTTTCTTTGCATGATGATCACTGCCACTACTTGGAGAAGACAACGGAAGTACTAAAATAGAAAAACCAGACCAAAGCAAGCATTATTGACAACAGTGGACAGAATACAGCTTCACCAGGCTGCTTATGTAGCAGACTAGAAGTAATATGAGCAAGTGTTTCCTGCTGATTGGGTGAAACTTCCTACATTCAAGAGTTTCAAACATTTATTTTATCATATAATTTTAAAATAACTTTTTATTTTCCCACAAAAAATCTACACAGATAGGGAGAAAAGAGATAAGCACATTTCAAAAAAAAATCAAAACAGAACAGAAAAGATGCATCATTCTGCAGCATGTTACACAGCTATTTTTTTTTAAAAAAACACACCAATCATGTACTGTAGTTTTAAAACAGATTTCTAAGGTCTGATGCACCAGGAAATGTGAACACTTAAGCATAGAATGCAACATGCAAAGTGTGGCATCAACATCCAAATATTATGCAATTGTTATTCTACTTTAGCAAATATATGGCTAGTATGTTTTCCTGTATATGAATGTATGCTTGTCATGCACACATGCAGGCAGTCATGTTTCAAAATCTCCATTAGCTATTGCTGCCATTCTTAACAGAGCTACTCCTTTCAGGCTTTCATTCTTCACTTTGCACCTCTGGCTCTCTCCACCCATATACTGAAAGTAATAGAAATGGCAATTACAAGTCAATATTTTTTCAATCATTTTTAAACACCTCTCAGGCCCTGTTGCATTGCTTTTTATTCTTAAAAACCCTAACCCTAACCCTAGTCACTGCAAGAGAAGCCCAAGTCTAACCAGAGGCTAATATTTAAATGAAGGCTAAGTAGAGCCCTGGACACCTACAGCTACAGGTTGTAACCACACACTTAACTTCAGAGAGAAACTGCAAATAAATTCATTAAGACATGTTCTCAAATTGAGCATGACGTGAACCCATCCTCAATTATTCAGTGACAGTTTTAACCATTGGCTATTTGAGTGGCATCTCCTGCCAACCTAGCAGTTCGAAAGCATGTAAATGCAAGTAGATAAATAAGTACCGCCATAAAAAGTGGGAAGGTAAAAACAGTGTTTCCTTGCAGCCATGCCGGTTAGATGGCCATGGACTTGCATAACACTGGCTCTTCAGCTTGAATACGGAGATGAGCACTGCCTCTAGAGTTGGATACGACTAAGCATGCATGTTCGGGGGAACCTTTATCTTTACCTTTATTTGAAGTCATGCTGCACAGTATGGCACACATATCTATATTACCTTTTAAGATGCTTCTGACCCTCGGTTTTTTACGGGTGTAGTCAGCTGTTTTAGGTGTTGACTTTTTCTGTGAGTCAAGTATCCAGCTCTTTTCACTTGTACCGTTGCTTGGAGTGTCTTGGTTGCTTTCTGAGAAAAGATGATTCTTGTAGCTGGTAGACTTGGGAGTAAAGGAGATGACAAAAGTCAGGTTCATCCCAGAATAGGTACATAGCACCCTTTCCTCCAAAAAGTATCTCAAATCCAACATTAACAAGCAAATCTAGCTCAGCAAAAGCCACTTCTGCCTCACCCATTTTGTAATGAGACCTTTGGGTAGTGGGCGGGATATAAATTGAATAAATAAATAAATAAATAAATAAATAAATAAATAAATAAATAAATAAATAAATAAATAAATAAATAAATAAAATATTTTAGTCTGTTGTCCAATTTAGAAGCAGCGTTATGAGGGAAATGTACAAGATTTTAAAATAATCAAAAGACTTGCACACGTCATTAAAACCAGGCATGGTTAACCGGCATGCACACTATTTACCAGCTGGATCCCATAAAACTATATTTCCACTGCAGCCTCAGCAGAAAATGGACTATATCTCAGATCTCACTGCAGTGAAAGATGGAATGCCAGAGCAAACTCCCACTGCTCCCAGTGGCTTATAGTAATTGGAGAGGAATATCTAGAAAGAAGCACATCCAGGGCTATGGGATGGGAGAACTGCATGTGAGAACTGTGGAACACATGCATGTTGAACTACAGCTACAACTCTGATGATACCTCATCATGGGCTATGCTAACTAGGGCGATGGGATCTGCAGTCCAATAATGTATGATGGATCATGCATTTCCAAGCTTGACCCTAGGTCAGGCATGTCCAAAGTCTGGCCCGGGGGCCAAATGCATCCCATTTTCAAATTTAGAGCAGCCTGCGACCTCTTCTCCCCACCAGCTCAGCCTAGCATGAATCCCCGCCAGCTGGCCCGTCCCCATACCAGATGGAGACATCAGCTTGCAGTGTTATGGTTTGCCTGCCCTCCCTGCCTCTATCCTTGCCCCCAGTCACCTGCCCAGCCTACCCGCCCCCGACTCCATTGCTGCAGCGTCCTCCCCGCCTCCTTACATGTTATAGAGACTTGTCCAAAGTCCGGCCCGGGAGCCAAATGCTGCTGGTTGTTTGGCCCCCACACATTTTCACCTCCCCAAATTTGGCCGTCCTTGCAAAAAGTATGGATACCCCTGCTCTAGGTGGTTATTATTATAGGGCAGACAGGGGGGGACAAAACCCACCCATCCACCCACCCACCTTTTATTTACATATCACCTAGCCAAAAAGTTATTCTCCTCTGGCAAAAATTAGTGTTTTCAGGAATGTGAATGGAACAACGTGACCTTTTGTTATTCATTGCAATATTATACAGACAGAGATGCCATTTCAGGAGGAGGGGGAGACTGTGTGAGATAAATAGCAAGACCTCAAGGCCAGGTGTCAGATGTACATTCCAGACTAAAGCCCCATATTCAGATGTCACTGTTCAGTTATATTGGCCATGTAAGGAGGGGAAGTACTGCAGCCTCTTTCCCTTCCTGTGTTTCCAGTTCTCTTGCTCTGAATGTGGAGGCAATCCTGAATGGGACAACTTCTAACATCTATGGGGGACCTCTTTGTGGTGATGCCTGAATGGGGCTTGAGCAAATCAGGGGGTCACATGGAGAGCACCCAGTCTCCTGTCAGACTGGTCGCCCTCCAGGAAGCAACAGTACAGCAGAGGTCCCAGTGATCGTTAGGCTCATGTAGTGGGGAAACTCGCAACCTGAATGCTTCAAACTGTGAAATCGCAACATATGTTTAACACATTTGTCTCTACTAATCTGGATTCTTAATCACATATGAATGGATACATTACCAGCCTTCTCTCAGACTTGCTAAGATCCAAGTTTCCTTTTTCAGTGTTCCTGCACACAATAAAAATAAATGAATTAAGGAGACGGTTCTGTGATCCTATATAACAACAACACACCTGGTTACTAAAAGAGCAACAGCTCTTGAGTCTTTCTCATCAATTTTACCTCACCTGCCAAATTACCCTGGCTGAGCACCAAGAGAGTAAGGGAGAATATGGGAACAAGAACTTGAACACTCCGGTTCAATGTCTCCAGGGAGCTACAGAACCCACAGAATGCTCTTAATCTAGAGGCCCTCCTCTGTCACCCACAAGGGATCAGGGTTGTACCACTGCTCTTTCACTCTCATTCAGCTTTTCTTCTACCAGAAACATCTGTCAGAGGTATTTAGAAGAGAATCCCATAGAAAGCCCCTTTCTGTTTTGTATTGGTGGTTCCTGCCGCATGTAAGCTTGCCAACTAAGCCATCTGAGGTATGTTAACATAAGAACATAAAAATAATGGTTTTTCGTTTCCATTCTGTTTTGTGCCCATCTCCCTTCGTTTGTTGTTTTTCGGACATGAATTTTTTTAAAAAAATACATTTCCATTTTTCATGTTCCGGTTTCTTCCCCATGGATGAGAGCGCCAGGCGTGCTGTCATTCCCCGTGGGGAAGATCCCTTTAAAGAGACCCCTTCTGCCTCTGCATGCGGAGGCGGAACGGGGTCTCTTCTTCCCCGCGCCAGTCATGACAGCGCCGAGCGCTGTCATGACCCACACGGAGAAGATCCCTTTGGGACCCTCGTTCAGTCCCTCTGCATGCAGAGGGGCTGAACAGGGGAGTCCCGCCTTCCCCGTGCCAGATGACACCGCCCAGTGCTGTCATTCGGTGCGGAAAAGGCAGAGGGCGGTTGGGAGGGGGCTGGGATCCGGCTTGTGCACGCGGAGCTCAGATCGCAGCCCCTTCCTTCTCCACTCCGCCCTGGAGCCTGACAGCCCACTGGGCGGCGGGCGGCGAGAGGGGGCTGGGATCTGGCCTCTGTGCGCAGAGGCAGAATCACAACTCCCTTTCCAGCGATCCCAAAGCCGCGGCCTCGGCTCCGCTTGCACAGTCAAAACCGCAGCCCTCTCCCAACCGCCCTCCACAGCGGGGGATGACAGCTGAGCCGGCTGTCATCCCCTCGCTGCAGAGATCGGACAGACAGCTGCGGCCTTGCCTCTGCTTGCAGTGGCGAGATCGCGGCCCTCTCTGGACCGATCTCCGCAGCGGGCAGGTGACAGCTGAGCTGGCTGTCACCTCCCCGCAGCGGAGATCAAGAGCTCTGGTCCCGCGGAGGCGAGAACGGGCCTTTCACAGTCATCCCCCACTGGCGATGACAGCGGGGTTGTCATCGCCAGGAGGGAGGAACGAACCGAACCTAACCGAACTAATTTGTTCTGGTTGTGTTCGGTTCGCTCCTAAATTACTCTGGGCGTCGTTATTCATTCCGTTACGTAACGGAATGGATAACGGATAACGGAACAAATTTTTTTTTTGTTTCGTGCCCATCTCTAATCTCCATCATGGTTTGTAACCTGTGATGGACTTTTCCTTCAGGAATCTGTCCAATCCCCTTTTGAAGGCATCCAGGCCAGATGCCATCACCACATTCTGTGGCAGGGAGTTCCATAGACTAACAACGCGCTGGGTGAAAAAAATTCTTTTGTCTGTTCTCACTCTCCCAACCCTCAGTTTGAGTGGGTGTCTCCTAGTTCTGGTATTTTGTGAGAGGGAGAAGAACATATCTCTCTATCCACTTTACTCATGCCCTGGCTTATTTTGTCTCAATCATATCCCCCCCCCCGGTCAGGCACCTTTTTTCAAGACTAAAGAGCCCCAAATGTTTTAGCCTTTCCTCATAAGGGAAGTCCCCTAGCCGAGTAATCATTTTAGTCACTCTCTTTTGCACCTTTTCCAGTTCTACTATGTCTTTTTTGAGATGCCGTGACCAGAATTGTACACAATACTCCAGGTGCGGCCTTACTATTGTTTTGTACAATGGCATTATAATGTTGGCTGTTTTATTTTCAATCCCCTTTTTGATCATCCCTAGCATGGAATTGGCCTTTTTCATTGCTGCCACACATTGGGTAGACACATTCATTGAGCTGTCCACCAAGACACCAAGATCTCTTTCCTGATCTGTCACGGATAACTCAGAGCCCATGAGTTGATAGATAAAGTTTTTATTTTTTGCCCCAATATGCATTACTTTACATTTGGCTACATTAAATCACATTTGCCATTTTGCAGCCCATCTCCTCAGTTTGAAGAGATCCTTCTGGGGCTCTTCAGAAACTTTTCTGGTTTTTACCACATGGAAGACTTTCGTGTCTTCCGCAAACTTGGCCACCTCACTGCTTATCCTTGTCTCTGTTTTAAGGGCCAACTGGTTTTAACCGAAATAATAAGCTTTGTCATCCCCATCTTCCAAGATGCATCATAAATGCTACTCACTGGAAATTTCCCCCTAGTTAAAATACGTCACAGTCTGAACACCTTTCTCCCTCCCTCACTCCTTTCATTTCTTTCAGTTTTCCCTTTTGGCATATTATCTGCTTAACAGGGTGCACTCTATTGTCAACACTGTAAATACAATTTGACTATAAAACCTCCAACACCTTGCGCTAACCCTGTAAGATCCTGTAAAATGATTACAAGAATTTCAGCATAAAGGTTCTTTAAAGGTTCTTTTACCTCTGCAGATAAGTTTTCGGGACAAATACTTTTTGCTTCATCTCAGACACCTTAAAACAAACAGAACTAAATATTAGTTTAACAAGAGCTTCTTAAAAAGAAACAGAGGGAGGGAGCTGGGAGATAAGAGCACAAACTGGATCAGCACAAACATTCCAAGGACAAACAGCGAGATGGCCAGGAGGCCCAGGATTGATTTTTCCTTTATACAGAACTTTACCAAATCAGTCACTTGGGAAAGACACGTCTAGTTTTGATTATGAAACTTATTAACAAGACACCTATATAAATCCAGCATGTTTAGACTAAGAATCTGTAGGTTCTTGCAGCAAGATAAATGAACATGATGTAAAGGAACAGGAGAAAGGTTGGTTCATTGATTTCCTTTAAGCTTCTGGGAAAGAATGGGAAATTGTAGTTTTGAAATACGGCATTGGTGGGAGGCTTGGTGTATACCCTGCACTGCTAGAAAGACAACCAAATAGGTCCTAGATCAAATCTTGACTCCAGAAACAATAACAAAACTGAAGCTGTCGTGCTTTGGGCACATCATGAGAGGATGAGACGTGATGGGAAAACCATAAAGCTAGGGAAACTTGCAGGCAGCAGGAAAAGGGGAAGAGCAAATATGAGATGGATTGACATCATAAAGGAAGCCACAGCTTTGCATTTGCAAGACCTGAGCAGGACTCTTGATGATAAGACATTTTGGAGATCATTCATTCATAGGGATGCCTTGAGTTGAAGGCAACTTAATGGCACATAATAACAACTAGCAGCAAAAACAGCTCAAGTCACAAAGCTTTTTCCCCCTCCTGTTTAAATCAAATTCAGGGCAACAAAGAAATGTAATAAACTTCTAGGATGGAATGTGCCTGGTGGCACAGTGGTTACACTGTTGTACTGCAGCTGTTACTGTGCTCATGACCTGGGGTTCAATCCCAGGTAGCCGACTAATGGTTGACTCAGCCTTCCATCCTTCCGAGGTCAGTAAAACGAGTACCCAGCTCATTGGGAGGGTGGGGGCAATGTATAGCCTGCATAAATAAATTGTAAACTGCCCAGAGAGTGCTTTAAGCACTATGGGGCAGTATACAAGCAGGACAAGTTGCTTTGCTTTGTTAAATCAGAAAAGAGGAGGCAGAGGACAACTGCAAATTTATACTACCATGCAGTTATAATATGTTCACTTAAACCTCCTATTGAAAGTATTCTGTGACAACATGCCTTACCGTCTCATGTGCCGCAGGGTCAGAGGACAGTTCAAATTCATATGCATCCTTCCTAAAAAATAATTATTGACATTTCAACATTATAACTCATTTGAACGTTATAACTCATGCAAAGAAACCATACAAGGAATTTCTATTGGACAACTATTGGACTATATTAAATTCAAAGAATGGCGATTTCAGAACTTTCCAGAATCTCAGCTTTTATATCAGCTTTTAAATCTCTTGCTTGGTAAAATTCTGAAGATCATAGAGAAGCTATCTTATATCAAATCAGCCTACTAAATATGTTCAGTGTTGTCTGGAAGGAGCTCTCCATGACTTTCTCCTATGCCAATAATATTGCACCCCAATACAATCTGTGTATGTATATATGATATACATACTTGCGTATCAAATTCAGTGGCATTTGTTTCTGTATAAGCCAGCTGAGACTCGCAGTCTTAACACAATAACATTATAAAGCTTTTAAATAATTTTTAACAGTTATTACAAATGTTCAAGACAAAATTTCTCACTTAGATTCTGTAGCTCCTTTGCTTGCATTTTCCTTTGCTCTGTTTCTCTTCTCCAAGGCATCATCCTAAAGAAAGAAAGAAAGAAAGAAAGAAAGAAAGAAAGAAAGAAAGAAAGAAAGAAAGAAAGAAAGAAAGAAAGAAAGAAAGAAAGAAAGAAAGAAAACACAGAGGGTCATACATTTGTACAAGATGCACAACAAAGTGTTTTGAAACTCTCTTACAGCAACAGAAGAGCTTGGGGAGAATTTCTGTGGGGTTACTGTCTTAGAAGCTGCCAACCTAACAGTCTGTCCCAAGCTGTTAGTCAGGCATGTCCAAACTTCTGCCCTCCTGATGTTTTGGACCACAACTCCCAGAATTCCAAGCCTGTGTTTCCAATGGCAAAGGACTGTGGGAGTTGTGGTCCAAAACATCTGGAGGGCCGAAGTTTGGACATGCCTGCTGTTAGTTTTCCCTCTGGATCAGCTCTATGGATTGTGATGCATCAGCACTTGGAAATATGCCCACTAGCACCTTCTTTCCTGAGCATAGATGCCTCTTCTTTACTTATTTCCCCGACTCAGACTGAGAGAGTAGGAAATGGAAGCTCCTAGCTTGCCACTGCTCATCCATCAGAATGGGATCGAAGGTCCAAAAAACTGTGGCCGGATTAGTAGAACTTCAGTGTTTAGCAGCCAGCTGCAAAGTCCAACTGGTCACAATTTCTGAGAGCCTTTCTTCTCATCGAGAGTGCTTATAATTATTTCTTTCCTAGATTTTCCATTGGCATTTAGATGCTTCATCCATAAATATGAATATTTCTTTCCCTGGCTTGATGGCAAAGAGGATTTGTCAAAAGCTAATGGGATTAAGTAGCTCATCTCCACTACCAGTCAGAAGAAGAGGGCAAGGTAACAGCAGGCAACAGTTGTTCCAGCCGTTGCAAATCCACCAGGGAGGCCAATGAAGGCAATGACAAGGAGCAGTCGTCAGTGATCACTTAAAGCTGAGGGAGATAAAGCAGGCAGCAGCTGCTCCCGTCTACCACCACTGCCATTGAGTCATCGGTTTGGGTAGCTGAGTCATGGGCTACAGAAGCAAAGAAAAAATGTTTCCTTCTAGGCAACAATCTTTGCTGCTGCCCCAAAAGAAGGCAGACGAGTGGAGGACGTGGTTGCTTCTGAGCAGCAAGAAAGTGGGTTGGCACCAAGCCCTCCAACAGCAATGATATTTTCAGTATTTATATCTTTATCCAGTTCTGTCTTACAAAGCACAAGGAGGAAAAATATCATGATGTCATGGGTAGAATAAAATGAAAGCAAAGAATAAGAATTCTGGATCAGCAAATATATCTTTTATGACTGCATATTAGTGTTGGGAAAAATAACAATCTTGCATGCAACCTAACACTGGGTTTCAGTTGGAGGAGGAAGCTGTCTCATACTGAAAGCATCTACCTTCTGCCACTAGCAGAAGCTTTTTCCTCATCTCTTGCTTGCTGTTCCTCTCTTCTGGTGTGTGTTTGTTTTTCTTCCCTGATCTTTGAACAAGGCACACGTATAATTCTCTGTTCCTGAGCTCCAACTGTGCAGCTACATGGTGCACTTGGTGGCCCACATGGCTGAGCCTGCAATTTCTTTCTTTTCCCTCTTTTACACTTTGAACTACAACTGAATATTGCAACTGTAAGTAAAGACACTTTTAAACTATGATGCTTTTAGAGAAATTTTTATTATACAAAGTGCTAATGACTGTGAAAAGTGTGAATGCTGACAACTTGAGCTATTTCTCTCTTTCTCTCATGTTTTTGCTTTGTTTTACCTTATACTCTGTCAACTAAACCAAACTTTTAAAAAAAGGGAATTGTCAAATTCTCACAACAATTAGAAGGGGTGTGAGAAGAACATATTGCTATGCATATTAGAATCATCTACAAATTACATTTCTTCTATTGCAGTGCAGGTTTCACAGTACAGGAAACCACTCTAAGCCATCCCAGAACCTTTCCTAAAGTGACGCATCAAGTCCCTTCAATACATCAAATAAACCAGGAGAAACAGGAAGACCAGAATTAAACTGCTGCAATTCAACTAAGGGCGTTTATACACGACCCCTAAACTCCGGGGCAAATGGCTCCCAGCTCTGGAGATTAAAAATGTTTACCCACCAGCACCGGAGTAAACAGGAAATTAAGTGCGACCCCGCCCACTTTAGCGCGTCCCAGCACAGCTTTCAGGTACCTGCTTTTTGGATGTGACAAATATTTGATCCGGTGTAAGGATAGTGAGTGCGGGGCTCTCCTGGCTTCTGTTTGTTGTTTTTTTGCGCCCCGCCCCTTTAAGAGATCTGAATGCTGCCAGGAACAAAACGGAGGTAAACCGGCATTCTTTTCTTTCTTTTTTCTCCCTCCCTCAGGCAGCCAGCAACCAGGAAGTGCGGAGGGGGTGGGGACAGAGGAAGAGCGACGAACCCCTAAGATCTCTGGTCCGAATTTAAGTGGCCAGCGGATCTTAGGGGTCGTGTAAAAAGGCCCTAAGAAGGTATAAGGGGGAAAAAAGGGATTGGGACTTTTGCTTTATTTAAAGAAAGTGACTTGCACTGAAACAGGAATATTGTAACACAGCCTTCCTTAAACTGGCATGATGTCAGTGCTGGCCAAACATACCTGCACAGGTAAGCCATCATAATTAGATGCATGTTTAATCGTACCTCTAACGGGAGCATTTCCTCTGCCTGGATATTGTTGTCTTCTTCCCCACTTGGTTCACTAAAGGCAGCAGAAAATTAGACAGTGTAAAATGTTAGGATCAGTGTTATTGTTTCTAAAACCTAACAAAGTCAATTCGATTTCAGAGTGATGAGACCATTTATGCCTGTATTCTAAAAGAACATTTACTCAATAGTTTCAGTGAAACTTTCTATGATGTGTTGGAATTTAGGATGAGTTGCACTTATTTCAGATTCTACTGCTCCACAATTAACCAAGTTTATTTTGACAGGATGCCATCATTCACACTGTGAAGAAACTTAAGTATTAATTTGCATATCTCATTGAAATTCTGCAGGCATTTGTGTTGGCACGCACATTTTATGGTTCCAGACTTGTTTGACATATAAATAGCTACTACAGATGAGCACGAAATGGAAATATAGTATTTTGCTTTGTTTATTTAGTAGTTTTGTTTTGTTTCATTACTAACACATTTTAAAGTAGTTTCATAACAAAACAAAACAAAACAAAACAAAACAAAACAAAACAAAACACTATGCTCCCTTCGGTCCTAGAGGCACCAAAATGGCAGGGGAGCTTCCACAAGCTGTTCTCTGTAATGCTCTGAAATTTTGAGAGGTTTGGGAATCAGGGGGCTGAGTTATTAAACTCCAAAGGGGGTGCCCCTAGGAAAAAAATCATTCTAATTGAATCAGAAGACTCCAATAGCCCCCCACGAGCGAGTGGTCAGCAGCTTCCCAATTCAATTAGAAATGATTTTTTTCCTAGGGGCACCCCCGTTGGAGTTTAATAACTCAGCCCCCTGATGCCCAAACATCTCCAAATTTGGGGGGCTTACAGGGAAGATCTTCAGGAAGCTGTCCCGCCATTTTGGTCCCTCTAGGACAAATCGTTTCATTCCTAGAGGGAAAATGGTGTTTTGTTTCATGACAAAACACGTTGTATCATTTCGTTATGTCACAAAGTAATTCATGACATAACAAAATGATGAAACAGTGTTTCACTTTTCATGTTGTGCCCATCTCTAATAGTTCCCTCAAATGCAAATACCAAATATGTACGTAGGTGTGATTATAAGCTAACTCAGAACTAATCAATGGAATCTAGGCAATAAATTGTAGGAGGACACGGGCCAGCATTACTACTGGGAACTCATGGGGTCACGAAGAGTCGGACACGATTTCATGACTGAACAACACAATGTATTATGGTTTTAAATAACACAAACAGCTATACAAAGTAAAGCAAGCTATAACTATTTCCTCTCCCCCCCCCCGCGCGCGCGCCTGTACGACACTTGATCTTCAGGTGGTCTGAGATAGAAATAAACTATAAACTGAAAACTAAGAGCAACAGTTCACTTAAAGAGTGACTCCCTCTCAGCTCATTTAACATGCACGTGGGGCATAGCTCAACACCAAGACCTCCTATGTTCCCCTCTCTGAAATGAACAGGGAGTGCACAAGAGAACAACATGTTGCTAAGATGCCCAGAGGGAGGCATACAAGGATAAAGAAGCAAGGGTAGGGGGGGGCAGGTGATAAAGAAAACATGCCAATAACCCCCCCCTGCAAACTAAGGTGGGTGGCCTGAGATTATTTCAGGGCTTTTCACAGCTGCGCAGGAATCCAAAGCTCCATTTTACCATCTGGCACAGAGCCAAGATCAACGCAGACTGAGCTATTTGCGGGATGCCATTTAGCAGGTGGGCAAAAGGGCCCCTGAACCTACTGACTGCTCTAAATATTTCCAGGGTACTTTAGATGTTACTGACTTTAGATAGCTCTTGGACGGTTATCAGAAGGAATGGAAAATGTTTCAATACCCCTTACCCATGCTCTATTTGAAACTGTGCTGCCATCTCTATTAATTCTAAAATGCACAACAGCCCCTGGTAGCTATACTCTTTATCCAATGGGTAAGTCAGCTGGATAAAGATAAATTAAAATAACCTAGTGTTTTTGGACTACAACCCCCATAATTCCCAAAATGGGCTGTGTTGGCTACACGTGATGGGTAACAGAGCCCTTACCTTGGCTAAAAATGTCACTACTTTCACTGCAGGGAAAGTGCATTCACAAAGCAGTCACAGTAACAGGAGCAGGAGCATGTAAGCCAGTCCTTATTCTCACAGTTAGGAAACAGAAGCACAATAGTACACTATTTCTATGGCTTGTGAACTGAACCTGACTTTACTGACCTAATTCTTCCATTACAAAGGCATCTTTGAGAAAGGATTTGTATAGTCAATGCACTTACATGGTCTTAGCACTTTGTTTCGGTGGAGAACCTTTCAGTGCACTTGTATTCAGGGAGGGAGCTTTCTCTGCATTTGTTGAGTGTGTTGGAGCAACTACAGCTACATCATTGGAAGCTTTTAAGGAAAGAAAACAGAGAGAGAGAGAGAGAGAGAGATGGGTGTGTGTGTACATACCTTTTAAATCTAAATAAGCTGAGTCTGTAAGCATTAGATGTCACATGAGGATAACAGGCAGTCCTGAACTCATTTATTCCAAAACTTATACCAGCAACTAGATATTCACAGTCTTTCAGCCTGTGCACCCTGATTGATTGATACATGGATCGCTCCCGGGACAGTTTGGATCAAGGCAGATGACAGCGTCCACAAATTTCTACTTGGATCAATCCATCCTTCCCCTTTAAGAGCTGTCCTGCACTTCCTGGACATTGCCAGTGCATGTGTTCATTTTGGCACAGTTCAATGTGATCCTAAATGGCTCTATGTTTAGCCTGTGCAAATATCGTTATCTTACACCTAGGCGTGGATTAACCATTAAGCACAATAAGCACGTGCTCAGGGGCATCAAGGGAAGAGGGGGCACCATAGAAATTTTCCATAGCTGAATGGTGCAATACTGCAACAGGTGCAACTGAACCAGGATCCAAAAAAGCCCCCCCCCCCAATTAAATGAAAAAAAAATACGTACAGATATATACAATAATAACAAGAGTACTCAGAGAATGTGGACCTCTGTCAAGGGTTATGAAATCAAAGGCAGTAAAATCCCCCCCAAAAAAATAAATGAATGCAGGAGGAACATTGTATGCGGTCTGTTGTCCACTGAGAATGAGACTGTGCAGGGGTGCTACTAGTTCACTCAGTGTCCAGAGGGACAACAGGCAACAACACTGGTGCTAACATTGTAACTTTGTGTCAGGATCTGGCCTACATGGCTCTGGTAACTACAGGATCAGGGCCAGCCAGAGCCAGGAATTGCCTGGTGTTTGCAGGTTCAGACCCTGGCTTGAGCAGCAGCTTCTAGGTCACTCATGAGGCCCACCTGGAAGCCTGGAGGGAAATTTTACTTTATGGCTTATTATTGTTTATATTTCGAATTACACATATATAGGCCCCCCAGAATCTTTTAAGTGCTTAGGGCCTCTATGGGTCTTAATCTGGCCCTGCTCACACCCACATGGAACTGCTGGCAACATTAACCATACAAATAACCATATGGCATATTAGGTAGTTGTACACTGAAAGAGTGGGTGGAGAAACCCCTTTCTGTATTTTGATCTTTTTTAAATCTTTCCCCTATTTTCAAGGATGGAAGGGGGATAATTGTGTTTATTTTTCACTTCTGGAAATCACCCAGAGTAGTGACTTGCCACTAGATAATTCAATATTTTGGTGCCATTTTGGTGCACCACTAATTTTGTGTTTGGTTGTGTGCTTGTTTGTTTGGGAAGCCACCCCACCCCTGAATGATAGCTGTGAGAAAAGGCATGGAAGGCTCTGCCAACAAAGCCCAGCCCCAGCCCCAGCCCAGCCCTGGAAAGGGAGGGAGAAAGGTGGGGAAAGTGGGGTTTACTTCCCTTCCATCTCCTTGCACTGTTTTCTCCTTGCACTGCAGCTGTCCTCCAATGCTGCTGAGACTGCCTCTTTCATCACAAGTAAACTAGGTAAAACTACTCATGAGCAAACCAGATAAACTTTGCTCTGCGTGGTCCTGTAGCATGAGAGAAGAGGACCTATAGCACAACTTCCATTGTGAACGGAAAGGCTGCTCAAGTGTGAGTTAAAATAGACCACACTTAAGGACTTTCTAATGGTGGATCGTACCCTACTTGATTTCCCAGTGTTGACAAGCCCTTAGAAGAGGATATGGGGGAAAAACTGACCTTGACCACTATTTCCTCTTTCTGTATCCTGGTTCTCTGATGCTGGTGTGGCATCTACAGGAGGCATGGTCCTCTGCTGGATAAAGACATAAATATCAACATAGAATCCCTATGACTGTCATGGCCACCCATGAACATCAGCAAGGAGGAGAAATGCCACCTTCCCGCTCCCCAATTCAGGCTGGAACTAAACATGTGGTAAAAATAGGTTTGGGCTTCCATTTTCCACACCACACAAGCTCTACTATGCTTTAAAATAGGGCATGTGTGGTGCCATTTTGAGGTTGAATAGGAAAACCAAGTATTGCGACTTCTGTATTCAGCTCTTCTTCCTCATGGGCCCTGCATCACTCTTCTTAGTGCTTCCCTACCCTGAACTTTCTCTCTGGTGCCCTTGAATGAAAATTCTCTGCACTTCTTCAAACATCTTCACATAAACCCACCACACCTCATCAGGTCAACTTGGTCTCAGCTGTCCTCTGCCTTCCACCCCTCTCCTTCCTCCCATATCTTCTTCTTTTCCCATTTCCCTATGACTTAACACTACCATCTGGCTGCCAACTCCACAGCAGCTCTCCCACATGTGTCTCTTATTCTAAGGACAGTATGAAAACACTACTTCCCTGGTACCACTCAGATTCATCAAGAAAGCAAAGGACTGAGTGATGGGCGACAGCAGGAACACAGCCTGTTGGTCCATCTAGCCCTGTATTGTTAGCTCTGACTGGTAGCCATCCTCTAGGATTTCAGACAGGAGTCTTTTCTAGATCACCAAGAGAGTCCCTGGATTCCCTGGTCTTCCCTTATCCATGTACTAAATTGGGCTGAGCCTGCTCAGCCACCCAACTAACCTCCTCACGTTCCCTGAGCTCCTTGACCTCTGAAGATGCCAGCCACAGAGTCTGGTGAAATGTCAGGAAGAAGAACTTCCAAAACACGGTCAAACAGCCAGAAAAACTCACAACAGCTATTGGATCCCGTCCATGAAAGCCTTCGAGAATACATTAATCCCCCCCCTCTCTTTTTTTAACTGACTCAGTTTCTTCCTGCCACAAGATGTGGTGATGGCATCTGGCCTGGATGCCTTCAAAAGGGGATTGGACAGATTCCTGGAGGAGAAGTCCATCACAGGTTACAAACCATGATGGAGATGTGTGATATCCAGGCTTAAAATCGGGGTACTTCAAGGGCCAGATGCAGGGGAGCAGTATCAGGAGACAGAGATCTAGTTTTGTGTGCTCCCAGATGCATCTGGTGGAGCCACCTGTGAGATACAGCTGAACTAAGCCTTTGACCTGTCCCAGCATGGCTCTTCTTATGTTCTTATACTACACACTTACTGCTATAGTTGTAACAGACTGTCCGCTCTGCTGTGATGTCAGAATGTCTGATAAGGAATCTGTACCCAAAACATCTTCTGTCTCTTCCACATGAGTACTTGCTACAGTAAAAAAAAATCAGAAAAACAGTACTAGAGAGGTGCTGGGGCACAGCTTCCAAGGCAATTGAGGTGTGGGGTGGGCTTTTTTTTTTTTTTTGTCAAGACGAACTTTGCCCACCAGTAAAATACAGTCAAAAATGATCTAACTACAAAGGAGTGTTGGATATTTCATAGGATTTACTTTCAGGTCATACAACAACACAATAATGAAGCCTAACAGGATTGGCCAGTATTATGCACGGAAGGCTATGTATCCTAAAACACTCTACTACCCTGAGGAAAGGTGCAGAGGTCCCACGACAGCCCCACAGAATTTTTCGAGCAAGTGATATCGGAGGTTTCCGAAGGCAAGAAGTTTGAAAGCCATTGGACCAGAGAAGGACGAAAGGGTGTCGAGGAATCTGGAAACTAAACCTTGGGAGGAAAAGATGAAAAATATGGGTGCACTGGAAAGAGAGGTTATTAGGGGGACATATGGTAGCAATCTTCTTGTATCTGATAGAGCCTCCTTCTACTAAGGATATCTTATACACACACACACTTCAAGGGAGATAATAGAATGGACAGGCTACCTATCAGGAATATGTTGCTCTTAAGATGATGAACTAAAAGACTTCCCAGGTCCCTTCCAATTCTAACATGCTTTATCCCAGAAATTAACAACAGCAGCAGCAGCAGCAGCAGCAGCAGCAGCAACAACAGCAACAACAACAACAACAACATGTGATGCCTTTAAAACATAGCCACCTACAGTCCCCGCCCACTGTGATGTCCTTGTCACAGTCCATCTTGATTCATCAGTTGCAGCCTTACAACCAAAACTGGTCTGGGGGACAAGGGCTTTTGGCTGTTTCCTAACCAACTTACGGTACTTTCTCTCATCAAAAACATTAAAATAGCTTACATTCCACACTGAGATACCACACATGAAAGAGAAATGGCACTCAGGACAAAAGAAACATGACACTCACAAAACCCACCCAATCCTGCATCTCATTTTACCATTTAATTCCCTGCAATGATGGGGAACCAAACAGTACTAGCTAGCATCCCCCCCCCCTGGAATGCAAGCTATTTCTAACTGGAAAGGACCCACATTACTGTCTTGCCCTCTTCATCTCTGAAGGTACCAGTCATGAAAACAATGGCTGACAAAAGTGGTATCTCCTTTCCCATCACCACCTTGAAGCACAATAAGAATGCAAGTAAGGAACACGGCTCAGCTGTAAAAGGAAGATATATCTTTAAAGAGGGGAATTTTAAGGGCTGGCAACATACCATGGATGCAGAATATTGCAAAGATATTTAATAGCTAGGCTGTGCTTAAGAATTGCTGAGACCAGTTTATGGATAGAGTAGGAACTCCATGATGAATTGGTTCCAAGTACTCCCCATGCAAACAAACAAACAAATAAATAAATAAACAAACAAACAAACAAACAAACAAACAAACAAACAAACAAACAAACAAACAAATAAATAAATAAATAAATAAATAAATAAATAAATATAAATATGTAGATTAAAGCAAATGCTATAGACAGCATAGTCTCTCTCTCCCTCCAGTGGCCCAGGGGCGTGGTGGCTCAGCGGACTAAGGCTCCGAAAACTATCGACTGCAGCTCGGCGGTTCGAATCTTAGGTGCCACACAGTGGAGTGAGAGGCCGCTGTTAACCCCAGCTCCTGCCAACATAGCAGTTCGAAAGCATGTAAATTGAAGTAGTAAATAGGTGCCGCCGTAAAAAACAGGAAGGTAAAACAGTGTTTCCTTGCAGCCATACCGGCCATGTGGCCATGGACTTGCACCACACTGGTTCTTTCGGCTTTAATGTGGAGATGAGCGCCGCCCCTAGAGTCAGACACAACAAACTAGCACGTATGTGCAGGGGGGAACCTTGACCTATACATAGCATAGTCTCCCTCTCCCTCTAGTGGCCAGTTCTGGTAATTTCATTGTTACCAACATATTTCTATGATTTTTCATTTAATATTTTTCATGTTTTCAGACTGTGGATAAGTGAATCAGCAGACACTGTTCTGCAGATAAGAGGTTCCTATTGTATGGTACTTTCTATGCATATTTAAAAATGTATATGCTACTTGTCAGTTCATGGTCCTTAACCTGCCCAAGGCAATGTTCAATAAAAACAATTCCATAAAACACTGTAGAAGTAGGAGGAGGCAAGAATTTAAAAAATGCCCAACAAACAAGCCAGCTACCCCATTTGCTTCATGGGGAACATCAACAAACAAAGAAGCTTTTACTGAGCACAGAAAGGTGAAAGCTGGCAATGGAATGCCTTTTGTGGCAAAAGGGATACAGTACAAGCTAATTTAATCAAGAAAGCCCTCTCTGGAATCATCATACACACAAATTCAGATTGCAGAAAGGTAGATTCTCACGATGAATGAAGAGTTTAGACTGGCAAGCCACATCCACCCCTGATGGTTTCAGCAGAAGTAAAATTTCACACTCATAATGACACTCTGGGAACGTTTAGCCTTACAAAAAGAAGGCTGAGAGGGGATATGATAGCTATGTTTAAATATTTGAAAGGATGTCATAGAGAAGAGGGGACAGGTTTGTTTTTCATGGCTTCAGAGCCTAGGACTCGGGGCAATGGTTTCAAACTACAGGAATGGAGATTGCATTTGAACAGTACGAAGAACTTCATAAAGGTTAGAGCTGTTCAGCAGTGGAATATGCTGCCACGGAGGGTGGTGGAATCTCCTTCTTTGGAGGTTTTTAGCAGAGGCTGGATGGACATCTGTTGAGGGTACTTTGTTGGGGGTTCCTGCAAGGCAGGGGGTTGGACTGGATGGCCCTTGAGGTCTCTTCCAACTCTCTGTTTCTATGATTCTATGAAAAGGCACTCACCTGTAGTAGTATGCTGTGGCTGATCCGCACTGTAGCTATAGTCACCTTTGTCCAGCAGGACCTATTCAATTAAGTATTTCAAAAATTGCTGTGTTTAATGTAGGAAAACCAGTTTCTTACTGTATATGATTTTAAAAGCCCCCAAGTTTTTAGTCTGAAGTCCTTTGATCCTGAGCTTTATTTATAAAGCAATGATAAATTAATTATTTAAATTATTTTATTTATAATTATTAATGAGCAACTTCTCACTTTCAAAATTTAGTGAGGGAAATAGATTCTGGCTTGCATGCTTGCTTATTATTTATTTATTTATTTATTTATTTATTTATTTATTTATTTATTTATTCATACATACATACATACATACATACATACATACATACATACATACATACATACATACATACATACATACATACATACATATAACTTATATGCCACCCATTACCCAAAGGTCTCTGAGCGGCTTATATAACCTGATTATCTATATATAATTTAGTGATGGCATGATTTATTCAAGGGGACTGGCTACTCACATCAGTTTGTCATAGCAAAAATGACAAACAGCTAAACTAGGTGACATCATGATGACAAACATGTTACAAAACAGTTGTCAATCCATATGTTTTATCCCATGAAAATCTTGTTAGTTTTTTTAAAGTGTCAACTATTTAGCCCTTTTAAACATTTGCAATGCAGGCCCCAGATTGAGCGGTATCAGTTGGCGCTATTAACTCATTAACTCAATTTACATTATATCTTTCCACCCAAAAAAGCACTCAGTAATAAAAAATAAACCAGCAGTATGCTTCCAATCACAGTACTTTAAATATGAAAAACTGAGCTATAAATAAGTGGGACACAGTTATAGTAAACTGCTTGTGTCCTGGAAAGAAACTGAACCACTGAGCACAACATATATGAGAAACCTTGTTAGACCTTAAGTAAGATTTGGGAGGGGGAATAAGAGTCATCTTGTACTCTTTTACCCCTAAAAGCACAGGCCCTAAATCTATGAATGTTCACACAAGGTTTGCATAACATTCAACAGCTAATTGCAGCTAACTAATTGTATGCCTGGTCATGTGCCAACTGTGTAACTGAGAAATGTCCTGGCACTTGTTAATTAACCACTATCTACCATAACGAATTATACATACCTCAAGCAAACACCAGTAAGCTTCCAGCCACTGTATTGCTAGTTGTAACATTTAGCAAAGATTAGAACAAAAACCTGGCAATAAAATGACCACTAAAGATGCAATGGGATCATCTCTCCAAAATAATGCCAATCTAACAATAACAGTCAAGTATTAAATATTTTTTTCAAATAATTAGAAATTCATTAGCTACTTTTGGAAATGCTAATGAAAAATCATTATTCCTACAATTGCAATTAATCAGTCATTGAGGAAAATATACACCTTTTCGGACATTTTTAGGTACATTTATACAAAATATTACTATAATATGCAACATTTATCTTCATAGAACTTCTGAAAAAGAGTTAAAGAAAAAAAAAAGAAACTTGCCATCATTTTGTCATTCCCCATTACATTGTGGAGCAGTGCCAAAATATCCAGCTGGCTGTCAAAGTGAATTTTTATCTTTGTTACTTCTTTTTTGTTGATTGCAGTTGGATTCTTCAGAAGTATTCTAAGAACCTTTTCTCCTGTTTCTTCTTTATAAAAAGAAAGAAAAAAGAAAGTACAGTTTCTACATGTGCTCAGTTGTTATTGTTATGTGCTGTCAAGTTGGAACTGACGTATAGTGACCTTAATAGGGCTTTCAAGGTAAGTGAGATGTTTGTCTCCATAGGCCAAATAGTCTTGAAGGCTCATGATGATGACTGAACAGCTCCACACCCCCAGAGAACTTCCATGGTTGAGCAGGGATTTGAACCTAACCTTAATGAGTCCTAGCCCATCATCGCTCTTTCTACTATGCCACATTGGGTATGTCATGTGCTCAGTACTGGTAACTTTCCTCGGAATTTATACAATACATATTTTATATGGTGTACTATACTGCCAGTATTAACTAGACCAGTGTTGGCGAACCTATGGCACGGGTGCCAAAGGTGGCACTTGGAGCCCTTTCTGTGGGAACCCAACATCGCCCCTTCACAGCCACCTGTATTCAGGTTAAAATGCTGTGTTGGCACTTCGCCAAAAATTAGTGGGTTTTGAATCACAGTTTGGGCACTCGGACTCTAAAAGGTTCGCCATCACTGAACTAGACTCTATGGGGTGCAGAAAATGGGCATGTAACCCAGGGGATCATGTATTCACCATTGGACACTACAGAATCAAAAAAGACTATGAACAAACATGAATGAGCATGTAAACCAATAGAAAATCTTCATGTTATTATGCCCAACATATCCTGTGGCACTTTAAAGCTAGCTGTGCTATAAACTGTACATAATAAATAGAGACAAGTTATTACATCACTTTTCAGGCTGCACTTTAGGAACTCCTCCCTCCATCTCTCAATGACTTGCTCTCTGTCTCTCCTCTGCCTCCACCTAAGCCGGTTCAATGCATTTTAGAGTCTGAGGGAAAGGACAAGATGGCGACCACTCAATGGGGTGCCCAGAATGTGACCAAACTGAAAAAAATTAAATTTGGTTTAGCACTGGTGATAAGACAGCATCCTCCACATCCTCTGAAAACAGCAAGAATGCTTACAGGGCTTGCGTGAAAAGAGAGGCCATTTTGCTCCCAAGGCAACTGCTTCATTCTGCCTAAGGGTAGGACTGGCACTCTCCCATCTGACTCCTTTGCTCCCTTCCTTTTTCCAGTCTCAAAAAAGACTGGAGGAGGTTGCACAGTAAAGGATGCTAGCAAAGCTCTCCCTTTCCTTGGCCTTTTATTGGTGCGATGGTCCTTTCCCTGTCAGGGAACAAGTGCCATAAAATGCTTTTATCATCTCACCACTTCTGAAGGGCTGGGAGGACTATATGCTTCCAGAAAGCCATGGGGCAAAGCCCATTATGGAAGGCGAGACACTGATGCTATTGCCCCTACACTGATGGGCTCAACACAATGGCTAATTGAACCGGAACAAACAGCAGGTTGGAAAGTGGTGATTGTTGTTGTTGGCAGCTGTTAAGTCACCTCTGATCTCTGGTGACCTATGACTGAGCAATCTCCAGAATGCCCTGTCCTCCACAGTCCTGTTCAGCTTTGGAAATCATGTGGCTTCCTCTGTGGAATCAATCAATTTCACATTTGGTCTTCTTTTCCTGCTTTCTTCCAACTTTCCCAGCATGATCATCTTTTTGAACTAATCTTGCCTCCTCGTGATGTGCCCAAATTATAACAGCCCCCGTTTTCTCATTTTTGCCTCTAGAGAAAATTCAGGCTTTATTTGCTCTAGGGCCCACTTATTTATCTTTCTGGCAGTCCAGGGTATCAGTTTTTCCATCTAATAGCTTTCTTCACTGTAGCCATACTCTTTATCCAACAGGTAAGTAAGCTGGATAAAGATAAATTAAAATAACCTGGTGTTTTTGGACTACAATCCCCATAACCCCCAAAATGGGCTGTGTCGGCTACAAGTGATGGGAAACAGAATCCTTGCCTTGGCTAAAAATGTCACTACTTTCACTGCAGGGAAAGTGCATTCACAAAGCAGTCACAATAAGAGGAGCAGGAGTGTGTAAGCCAGTCCTTATTCTCACAGACAGGTCCAGCTTTCACACCTGTGAATAGTAAACACTATTATGGATGCTCTTGGTCTTGGTCTCCAGTGACACATGCTCAGACTTGATGATATTTTCTGTTTCCTTCATTGCTACCTTTCCAAGACTCAGGGCGTTTATACACGACCCCTAAGCTCCGCTGCAAATGGCTGCAAGGTCCGAACCTTAAAAATGTTTACCCACCAGCTCCGGACTTTGCAGACAATTAAGTGCGACCCCGCCCACTTTAGCGCGACCAAACAGCAGTTTTCTTGTACCTGGTCTTTGATGGTGACAAATATTTGATCCGGTGTAAGGATAGTGAGTGCGGGGCTCTCCTGGCTTCTGTTTGTTCTTTTTTTGCGCCCCGCCCCTTTGAGAGACCTGAATGCTGCCAGGAACAAAACGGAGGTAAACCTTTCTTTCTTTTTTCTCCCTCCCTCAGGCAGCCAGCAACCAGGAAGTGCGGAGGGGGGTGGGGACAGAGGAAGACAGAGGAAGAGCGACGAACCCCTAAGATCTCTGGTCCGAATTTAAGTGGCCAGCGGATCTTAGGGGTCGTGTAAAAAGGCCCTAAGTCTTCTTCTCATGTCTTGGCTGCAATCTCCATTTGGATTGATAATTGTACCAAGGTATACAAAATCTTTAACAAAGCGGAGGGAGGATGATGGCTCATGAAATAAATCACATCTGTATAGAGTGGGATAGTTTGGGACAGTGATGTAAGGAGGGAATCAAGAAAGACGTTTCCTCGGGTCTTAACTTGCATCTCTTAATTCATAATAAAACACTTTAATAATCCAGAACAGTTTTTCTACCTGTCATAAGAGCAGCCATGTTATTTCAGACCCAATTGCCCATTTGTTTCCATAAAGAACTCAAATTGTCTAGGAAAGGCCTCAAGGCCAGAAACCAAGAGCTATTCTTGCACAAGTTCAGCACCACTTGGAATGGGTGAGTGGCCATACTGACTCAGCTACTGGAAGGAAAATGCATGACCAACAGCCAATGGTTGCTTTATTCTCAACAAAGTTGTCTAATTTCCTCATTTAAAGTTGTTCACATTGCTTAGTACAGTTTGTAGCAGTGATAGCTTAACAGTGTGTCCTGTGAATAAGTCCTTCTTCCTAATTCCCTCATAACCCAGCATTACTGGATAGCCAGAGTTAATCCAGTGAGATAAAATATAAAGAGTTAATCTAGCAGACATCTTTGGCTTCAGTGTATTCTCGAAGGCTTTCACAGCGAGGATCTGATAGTTGTTGTGAGTTTTTCGGGCTGTTTGGCCGTGTTCTGGAAGTTTTCCTTCCTGATGTTTTGCCAGACTCTGTGGGTGGCATCTTCAGAGGGCAAGGAGCTCAGGGAACTAGGAGTTTCTGTGCTCCTAGTTCCCTGAGCTCCTTGCCCTCTGAAAATGCCGGCCACAGAGTCTGTTGAAACGTCAGGAAGAAAAACTTCCAGAATACGGCCAAATAGCCTGAAAAACTCACAGCAACTATCTTTGGCTTCCTCATAGCTGTTAATACTTGTGACTGAGATCTTGGCCTCATTCAAGCAAGCTCAGCCAAAGCACGTGTTTCATTTGCGGGTAAACAATCTTCTGCACAGCCTCACCTTGCAGATAGTAGCTACTAACATCTTCCTTTGCCAACCTGACCGATTCCCAAAGAACACCCTGAAAAAGAATTGTTTTGAAGCTAATTTTCATTTGTTGTTTAGACAGAGCTATCAACACAGAGTTAAGTATTTGGGGTTTTTCTTTTTACCTCGGGGTTCTCTAAGTAGAAGGTAATGCTCTCACTTCCAAAATTGAAGTCAATCCAAAACTCCTCCAGTTTGTCATCAGGTGGTTTATTTAACTTGGAAATAAAAAGGAGATACCATTAAACTTTCTCTACTCCTCCCCCACCAAAAAAGTGCCTGCAATTGGCAAGTTACAAAGCGCTGGCTGGTTCTTTTCCCTTACAGAGTGTCCTGAGTTAATACATTCCACTGGAGATGGGCATGAAAAGGCAAAATAGCCTTTCATTCCGTTTTTGTTTGGTTTTTTTTGTTTTTCTTTTTGTTTCTAAATGAATTTTTAAGTAAAAACTGATTTTTTCCATTTCATTTCGTTTTTCAAAAAACACTGTTGGTCCCCCCCCCCCAATTGGGCACGTGGTGGTGGGGGGAAGGTGGGGGGGTTTTCAAACTGTCTTTGACTTACTGAAAAAAGTGGTGATGGCCATGGCCGCCGTTTGCTTCCGTGGCTCAACGATAGTTTAAAAACCCCGTGCCACCCCCCATGTGCCAGATTTGGGGGGGGGGGGGAAAGGTGCACGGTTTTTAAAACTGTTTTTGAGCCACCGAGCCAAGCAGTACTGCTGTTTTTAAAACCGCGTGCCTCCCCCCCCCAAAATCAGGCACATTGTGTGAAACAAAAAACGAAAGGAAACAAACCGAAAATCTCCAGTTTGTTTTGTTTCATTTTTCTTTATAAAATCAGTTCATTTTTCATTTCTTTCTGAAATGAAATGAAAAAAATGAAAAATGAAACAAAAAAATTTTTGTGCCCATCTCTGCATTCCACAATTCCCTTCCACATCTCTATAATCAAAGCAGGGATAAATAACCTTCAAGGGTCGATTTTTGGTTCCCTGAATCCACCACAGCTGCACCAGTTTCCCAAATGAAATTACAGAGGTCCAAAAGAATTGGTAGGGGGAAATAAAGTGGGGGCACAAGAGACGAGTGTTATTTTAAAGGAGGGATTCCCCAGATGTTCATGGACGACAACTCCCATCTGATGAGGTTTGGGTTCAAGCAGTGAGGACAGTTATATATAGCCTGCATGGTTTCCACTTGACATAAATGAATAAAAATAGCCAAAAAGAAAAAAAAATAAAGAAAGCAAAAACCATTGTGGCATGGTAAAGACTCGGTGCTGTATTTTAATGTGAACTTTCATGGACAAGTCCACTTCCTCAGACAATGTAGGAAGTAGATTTGTCCACGAAAGCTCGCCTTAAGATAGAAGAGCAAGTTTTTAAGGTACCACAAGGTTTTTGTCTTCTTTATTTTTTATTTGTTTTGCCTGATATGCTAGGACAGTGATGGCGAACCTTTTAGAGACCGAGTGCCCAAACTGCAATTCGAAACCCAGTAATTTTTTTGCAAAGTGCCAATACAGTAATTTAACCTGTATACAGGTAGCTATGAAGGGGTGATGTCGGGTGCCCACAGAAAGGGCTCCGAGTGCCACCTTGGGCACCCGTGCCATAGGTTCGCCATCACTGTGCTAGGATGAACTACCATGGCTCTCTCTTCTAAAACTCTTTTAAAATGAAAATTCTTTACAACTATAGTCTTATACAGAGCCTCATGGTACAGTGGTTGAACTGTAGTTCTGCAGTGAAGACTCTGCTCATGAGGTTGATCCCTGATGGGCTTAACTAGCCAGCTCAAGGTTGATTGCATTCCATCCTTCCGGGGTCAATAAGCTGAGTATCCAGCCCATGAGGGTGGGGGCAATATGTAATTTGTATAAATAAATTGTAAACCACTCAGAGGGTGCTTTAATTGTTGTCGGGTGGTATATAAGCAGCTCACTTTGCTTTACTAGATCTAGGAGATACATCAGTGGGCACTCTCCAGGTTCACAATGGCATGATGTACTTGGGAAAAAAGTTACCGTATTCATATCAGCGTAAGCAGCTTTGCATGGAACCGAGCAGACCCTGTTAAAAAACAGCAAATTCTACTCTGTGACACAGATCATACAAAACAATTCTCGCTCCCATCTCTCCACAGAAAAGCCAGAACAAAGTGTTCATGTGCAAATCCCTGGGAGATCTGTTTTGCCAATGTGGTGGATATACGAAATCTGTATACCAATGGCTGCTGCCCCGCTAAAACAGATTTCCATCTTGCTTGGTGTGGAAGTGTGCTCATCGCCAGAGCAACACTACACACAAAAAGGCATCTTTACTGTACTCAGTGTTACATCTGAAATGCCTTAAAGGGAAAATTTACAAGGATTCTGTCTGATTGGGTTACAAAGGATGCAGAACAAGCGAGTAGATTTTTCCTTTCTGTGCAGCAAACAAGGCACATAATTGAAAAAATGCAAATACACAAGAACTGTTACCACAGAGTATAAACATGGCTGCTGAGTTCCTCTACACGCTTTGTTAGATGTAACCTTCTCTCACAAAAGAAGAGAATAAATTGATGTGCAAGTGTAGCTCTAGACAGGCTATGTTCCCGACAGCAAGACAGAACATGAGGCACTGATTTACCTCAGGCTGTCACAAATTCTTAAGAGAATTTAGAGGGAGGTCAGAGCGAGCTCATGTAAACATAATCCATCATGGAAAGTAAGATGAGCCCGCCTGCATCTCATTCCATGCTCCATCAGCAATTCACACTTCATTAGGAGAGGAACTTTCCATTCTATAATATTCAGGTTATATCAGAAGCTACAAGTCAACTGAGGGATCATAACATGGCTCCTTCCTACTAGACTGTGGAAAAGTTAATTTAAGGATGGGCATTACTAGCTGAAGTGCTTAAATACTGAAAAGGGTGGACAATGCTTCCATTATTACATGACACCCAAGTTCAGTGCGTTTCAAAAATGTCATATCCCTTATTTTTTTACCAGAATGGGATGCCACTAAACCTTGTGTACTCTCATGCTGGTTGGCTGAGTGTCCTATTTATGCCCTCAGTTTTTGCTGGAAAAGGCATGAGTTCTGGGTGCAAAGGAAATGCATTGCTTAAGCATCCATCTTGGGAAAGGCTGTCCATAATGTTGATGACATCCCAATTCTCACCTCAATGAAAAGGTGAGCAAAGTGCATCCCTCTGTTTTATGTTAGGCTGCACATGCCATCAATTTTCAGTTGCCCACTGGCCTATGCATGCATGCACTCCCCCACCCACCCTGTGTGGGTTCTGTTGCCACTCAAACGCAAACAGTCCACTATGGGTGCTGGGGGGACAAAGAGGGACAGAGGTGTATGTGCCTTAGAGGGAACCTTGCCTATGGCTAACTTGAGCTGCCATTTCAGTAACAACTGGTGGGCCGCTTTGCCCTTCCTTTAATAACTTCTGAAGCTCTTATCAATTCAGAAAGCCACATGCCTATGTTGAGCAAGAGTAGAGAAGTCATATTTTATAAATTACGTTCTGTACAGGTCTCTGTGTTTTAACAATTAAACATGTATGGGTTTTCTTTCTTTTAGGTTCAGAGCTTAGGACTGATGAAATTCTGCAAGCTTATATAATATCACATGCCTATAAGCATTCTGCCTTTCTATACATTCTGGAATTCAGCCCCCAGAAGTCAAAGGCATTGTGAACTATGGTAAAATATTATAGACGTTGCAGTGCAAAACATACAGAGGACCAACTGTTCTCCATGCATAACCAATATTAATAATATTGGCCTGAGGAACATACGCTGCACTCACAATAAACTTACCTTAGTAATCCCTCATGCCTACCTTGGGGGAGAAGTGGCAAATACCTAAATCTTCAGATATGTCCAGAGTAGTTAATCCTTCAAGAACATGTGTAAAGCAAGTGCTCAAAGACTCGGGAAAGCAGGATGCTGGTATTCCCTTACCTCCTTTTATCCCCAAGTCTTTCATTTAGTTCATTAAGAAATTTCCTTGTATCCTTAAAGAAACACACACAGAGGGAAAAACATGATGCATCAGTTACTTCTTAAAATAGCTCTTATATTATATCTGAAAAATGAAACAAAAATAAAACTACACATTCTTCTCAAAGCACCTAGAAGAAAAATACATTTAGGTAAAAACAACACAAACGAAGAACAACTGACACAAATCCATGTCTGTGCTCTTACGGTCTCAAAGTCTCTATCTTTGATTTCTCTAAAAGCCTTTGCTATGTCTTGGTCCTCAAACCATTTGTGAACAAGGTCATCTCTCCATTTTTTCAGCATCAACCTGAAGAGGGCTTCCACAATAGCCACCTGGATATCATAGTCTGTAAGACAAAACAGAGTTGTTCAGTATAATATGCTTAAGGTCCCTCTCCAATTTGCAAAGAATCTCATGCAAATTGAACAGAATCTCAAATCTTCTATCTGGGATGGTCGTCCTCTTCCATTGAGCGCACAGCTTCGGGAGGGACACACATGGAGCGGTGAGGGAGGAAGGGGACACCCGCCTAGCCAGCCAGATCAGCCGAATCAACCCTGGCAATCAATGGAGTGACAGATGTCACAGCCAGATCGCCCTCACATCCATATCTCAAATCTCCTTCCCACTATTCCAAGCTCAGGTCATGGATTATTTTGCTTTAAAACCGTAGAATCTAAGTATCATAGAGTTGGAAGAGACTTTTCTTTTTATCTGGATGCAGCACCCTACATTTCTCTCTGTTGAAACCCATTCCGTTAGCTTTGGCCCAGCACTCTAATCTGTCAAGGTCAGTTTGGATTTTCATCTATCCTGTAGGGAAGTAGCAACCCCTCCCAATTTGGTATCGTCTGCAAATTTAATTAGCATACTCTCTATTCCTGCATCCAAGTCATTAATAAAGATATTGAACAGAACTGGACCCAGAACAGAACCCTGGGGCACCCCACTGGTCACATCTCTCCAAGCTGAAGAGAAGCCATTTATGATCACCCTTTGGGTGCGATCAGTCAACCAATTACAAATCCACCTAAGAGCCTTTTCACACGACCCCTAAGATCCGCTGGCCACTTAAATTCATTCCAGAGATCTTGGGGGTTTGTCGCTGTTCCTATGTTCCCACCCCCTCCGCACTCCTGGCTGCTGGCTGCATGAGGGGAGGGAGAAAAAAGAAAGAAAAGAATGCCGGCTCACCTCCGTTCTGCCTCTGCCGTCTCGCTCTGCTCCCGGCAGCATTCCAGTCTTAAAGGGGCGGGGGGCAAAACAACAACAAACAGAAGCGAGGAGAGCCCGGCACTCACTACATTACATCCACATCAGGAATTTTTCATCCCCGGAGAGCAGGTACTTGAAAAGTGCGCTGGGACGTGCTTAGGTGGGCATGGTCGCACTTAATTTTTTGTAAACTCCAGAGCTGGTGGGGAAACAAATTTAAGCTCTGGATCTGGGAGCCATTTGCCACGGATTTTAGGGGTCGTGTGAAAAGGCCCTAAGAGTAGCACTATCTGTTCAGCCTCTATCTGGTAGCTCCCCCTAAATCTCATTCAACACAAAATTGCGACTGGATACTGAATTGTGACATCTATGTAAGCCGCCTAGAGTTCCTTTGGGAAAATAAGTATGGTACAGAAATATAAAAAATAAATAAAATAAATAATAATAAATACAAGCAGTGATATCCCTAAAACTCAATGTGTTTTGGATCCATGACTCATCTTTCCAGCCATCCTTTGAGACAGTCTAGGGCTACAAAATGAACAACCTGCAGTTTGTACTGGAACTTTTCTACTTAAACTCTGAATCATACCACTCAATGTAAACAATATAAACCATCTGTTTTTTCAAAAGTGACTAACAAGCAAGTAATTTAGACCAGGAAAAATACCTTCAATGCCATTGCCTAATTGGCAGTTTGCTCAGGCAATATACCAAATTTTAAAGGAAAACAGCTCTCACAATATCCTAAGTGTTTCAGGCTCTTCAGTTCTAGTTCAACAAGGAAATGGAAATATGCCAAGAAATATGCTATTTCTTACCACCAACATCCAGAATTGTTTTTGCAAGTTCTTTCCTGAAACAACATAAACTATTAATAAGACTTACACTGCAAAGGAAAACTACAATCTATAACTGAATATATAAAGTACAAACAAATCAAGATTTTAAAAACATGCAAATTAAATCAGGCAGAATGGAATATCAACAGGGTTCTTAAGACCAAATATTGTCAAGAGTAGACTTTTTAAGTGGTCAACGTGACACAACAGGCAAATGACAGTTCCTCCTCTATAACCAGCACTATAGAAGTAAAAATTGTGGTTTCTCTGCAGTATACAATCATAGATAGATAGATAGATAGATAGATAGATAGATAGATAGATAGATAGATAGATAGATAGATAGATAGTAAACAAAGCTGCCACATATAAGACCCCCCCCCCAAAAAAAATGATTATGCCAAATATTTCTTCAGGGTTTAAAACAGCCACTGCAAATAAGAGAGATATACTGCAATTCTGTTTGGGTTGTGGTGGATAGCAATTTTGCCCAAGTGGAAAGCATATGGTCTTGTACAAGATCTGTCCTTATCTTCCTTCCTTGAGCCACTGAGTCCATCAGAAAAGCTTCTCCTGAAGAATGAGGACAGCCAAGAACAAGAAGGAAAAGAACACAGCAGAGCTAAACCAGATAGAGCAGTGGTTCCCAACCCTGGGTCCCCAGAGGTTCTTGGACTAAAACGCCCAGAAGCCTTCAGTACTTAGCCAGGGGAACTGTAGTCGAAGAACATTTGGGGAACAAGGTTGGGAAGCACTGAAGGTGGTTCACATTCTGAAACACATATCAGCCAGGGGACAACAGCTTTTGATGTTTTAGTTGCTCTCTCGTATTGTATTTTTGTAAAAAAAAAAAAAACACATATGTTTCTGGTAACTGGAACAAACACATAATCTGGAATGCCCCTGTTGTAGAAACGTACTTCTTGGCGTCGAGCAGCAAGAATGCAGTTAAGAAACCCAAGGGATTATGATGTCCTTATATCACAAACCAACTTACGTAAGCAGGCATATTTCTTCCGACACAGCAAACTTCTTTCTTTCCTCCCGTCCAACATTGTCCAAGAGGGTGTTTAAAGTCCTTAGAGCCTTCACCCAAAGAATTGGAGGCCATGCAGAAAGAGAAGAGTCAAGAAATAATTCACTCTGATAGGGCTTTTGGTTTCCCTTCTCAAAACTCACATTTACACGCTCCTTGCCTGAAACTAACCTCCTGCCGAAGGGCACAGTTCAGAGTAGATTCTGCAGCCAGGTGCCCCAAATAGGGTATAAAGGAATCTAGCAACTGTTTTCTCCCTGTAACAAGAAGTTGAAGAACGGGGTAGGGGGTAGGGAGACAGTGTTAGCAGATAAAAAGGTGACAAGGCCGCTAGTTCTAGCAGTGCCCTCTTTTAGCTCTTATCGGATGTGCCATTTGTTTTCTGTATTGGTATGACAGGAGTTTTATAATGTCACACAAAAAATTGCCTTTTAATAACCCTAATCCTTTTTTTTAAAAAAATAATTTAAAACTATTTGTGGCACTTTCCCCCCCTAATACCTATTGACTGAGAAATAATTTCTTGGCTGACTAAACTACATGCTTTCTGATCAGTTAATAACATCTCTGTGTTATTAACTGATCAGAAAGCATTAACATTTTGTTATTAACCAAAATGTGCCTGGATTTTTAAGACTGTGAAATTAGTGCAAGAGCACAATAGTAAAATTCATTGTAACATGTAGCTCTTCTCTCCCTGTCTTATTGATTACCTGAGGATAGAGGGGATTGCCAGAATCAAATAAAACCTTTGGTGGCCCTTTAATGACTAATCTCAAATACAAACTGCTGTCTATTTTTAACTCTATTTTTTTCTTAATGTGACTAACAAGGAATGCCAACTAGAAGACATATTTGGCACAATCTTATGCATGGTGTTTCAAAAGAACAACCTGTTAAGTTCACTGTGTGCAGAAACTGTAACACCAACATAGTCAATGAAAGCCATAAAAGCCACCATACTTCAAAGTAAAATCATTAGAGAGTTATTAAAAAATATTGAGTGACTGACCTTCAGAGTTGCTTTTGCCAATAATCTGAAAGCATAATGTTGAAGAAAAGGGGGGGGGGGAGAGAGAAGGAGAGAAGCAGAAGGAAGTTATCCAAAAGGAACATCTTGTCTTGCTATATGCATGCAGAAGATACAGAACTCTCCCCAACTACCTATGATTCACTCATCACCAATGAGAGGGATTCAGGGGACCTGGCTTCCAAACCTGTCTCACCCATGCAAGGTCACTGGGCTATTCCACTGGTAAAATCACTCCTTAAATCTCTCACCTGCCTTGGAAACCCTACTAGGCTTGCTGTAAGTTGCATTTGGCTTTACATTGGCTGAAATCTTATTGCCTAATGTAAGCAATTTTTCCTTCTGGATAAATAAAGAGCAGTGATACTCAAGGTACACAGACAATGACTTGGTACACTTATGCACACAGTTGTACCCAAAGAATAACCACGAGGGCTCTTCTTTTAACCCGTGAGAAACTGATGACTTTTTTTAAAGTTTACCAATGGGATTTTCACCATCACCGACAATATTTAGCATTCCTGCAAAACATACCTAGTCATATTTGTGTTTAAATAGGTGAAACAATTTTCTCTTATGTAGCACTGAAACTTCAAATCAGCCTTGCTGTGAGTTCATATAGGCTGTCTACAAGCATAATTTCTATACAATCATATAAAATCTATTGCTAATATTACTACTATGAGCAGACCCCACCACCAAGTCTGACAAATATATGTGCCACTGAAAAATTATGTTCCCATGGATGGATCTTTAGAATGATGCATTTTAGCCTGCTTTCATTATCAGATGATCAGATGTCTTAGACACATGCATATTGTTGCCATACTATTGTGTGGCTCAGTGACCCTGACAGAGGTAGTTACTTAAAAAAAAGAGAGACCCAGTTACACCCTATGAGAAGATAATGAAAAATGTCCCTGCAACAATACGATACTCTAAACACCAGGAATCCATTTTTAGGGACCAACGTATGTATATCAACCACCCCTTCACTCGCACAACATGATTGTGTGTCATTGTATATCAGGATGTTGTATGACACAGCAAAAGAGGGGAAATTTTTTTTGCATTTCCTCTTTCAGGTCTTACCTGTGTGTGTGCCTTCCGACAATTCATTATGAATACACAAAGGGGCATAACTTGAATATATCTGCTTATCCTCTCTTACACATACTGCAAAGTGTATTAAATAGGATTACGCTGGCATTCCCAGAACTACACAGACATGATAAAAAAACAGGCAGATGCCCCTTTGCCTAGTGCCAGAAAAAGAAAATATCACACAGCTCCCTGGTATATATCTGTGAAGATTCCCAGTCCTCCAGGTGAGTTTATCTGGAAGTTGAGTCATGGCAACTAGACTTCTATTCTTGAGAAATTGAAACTCATCCAAGCAGCTGACTGATGAGGCTGCTTGGATAAGTAGCAAAATGTTTCAATCTCTTAAGAAAAGAAGTCCAGTTAACATGACTCAACTTCCTGACTCCCTGGCATGTGGTTCCATCATACAACTGGAGTAATCAACTAGCCTTAATAGCCTATATATTTAGTGTAAGAAATACCAAAGCCTGCAAAGCTTGTAGCCCTTACTTCCTGTGTGCTCTAATGAAACAGTCCCCTCAAATTCATGATGGGGGAAATGCCACTGTTGGCAGGCTTCTGAGACTGCCATTTTCCTGCTAATAGTAATGATGGTGGACTTTGCAGGTGGGATAAGAGAAGCCTTCACCACCACCACTCACTGATCCCTAGATCTCAGCAGGCAGGGAAGGACGGTTTAAATCCCCCACAACCTTATACACTGAGGTGAGCAATGCATGCATGTGAAAGTGGAGGAATGGAGAGGAGGCATGTTGCATTAATCTTGGGGAGCTATTGAGAGCTGAGTGCTAGAATACAGAGCTTCAGGAGAAACAGCTCTGATGCAGAGTATCGGGAAAGGCCTTTGATCTCAAACACACACTCACGCACACGCTGACACAGAAAATCAGACTTCGGTCCAGCCAACTCTTGACTCCCCATCAAGAGGCACTATTTTATTAATTGCTCTGATATAACTAATTAACATAAAGCATTACATGACTTGTTGCGCAGTTAGAAATTAGCTAAATATGGACATGAAAGGCATCACTAAACAAAGCTACGTTAATATGTATGTCTACGTATACAAGAATAACTCTAATTGGTGAGCCTTAGCATAATTGGTAGAAACACAGGTGCTCTGATAAGGAATGGTAAAAACAGCTTCGCTAATAGACAGACTTGTTGGGAAGGTGATCACCCTTAACTACCACAGACAACAGTAAGGGATGATGCAGTCCAACCGTACCTGGAAAGCCATGGGAAGAGAGAAGAGTGTGTGGTTCCACACCCGTGGCTTCAAGGTGCACAAGTGTAGTTGTGGAAAAGCCCAATTTCTCAAGTTCTAAGCACTTACCAAGGCTGTGTCAAAGAAGTCTTCAACAAGATTTAGCAAGAATTTATTCTCTTTTGGTTCTATCAGGCTTAAAAATTCTCTTGTCCTTTCAAACCAAGTGACCACGTAAAAATCAAAGAGAGACAAGAAAAGTCAGATGGACATTTGTGACTAGTTTTGTAACCAACAATGCACTGCCGTTATGAAAAGGCATAAGGAACCCATTTTCATGTAAGTGTATTGAAGTTGGTAAAAGCTTTTCTTCTCCAAGAGGAGAAGAATAAGAGATACATTTCTCTTCTCTTTTTCTCCACTGGCTGATGGTGGGGATACATCAGTGAGCAAGGTGCAAGTACATGGTTGAATTACTTATTCATTCATTTACTGATGCGGTGGGAGGGCAGATGCACATTTTAACCTGGGCTGCTGCTTCAGTATATGTCCCCCAGTCTAGCTGCTGTTGGAGAAAAGAAATGTTTGGCTGCAAACCTCCCATTGATTTACTTTCACTTTATAAAATGGACTTCTTATATAAATAGCACAGATTTTTCTTAAAAAAAACATTACAGTGCAAAAATAAAACCTGAACGTTTGCTCATAGAAAAACTTGTTTTCAACTTTTAAAAAGTGGCTGAAGAATTTGAGTTGAAACCTACCTACCCATTTTAGTTGAAGCGAGTTATATCAATAGGCACAGTTATCTTTAAGCCAGATCATCACATGTTTCACTTCACAGCATATTGCTATGGCTTATATGGCAGATCAGTTGCATGATACTCATACTTATCTTTGGTATTAAACCCTGCTGAAGAAGTTGATGTACACCTTCTTGAGGATCACTTCTACTGTACAGCTGAATGCACTTCAACAAGAGGGACACATTTGAGAATTCATTTTTGTCTAATTCCTAGAAGGAAAAGAAATCCGCGCCCAAATGTTACTGTCTAATATGTAAGCAACTGAATACAGCAATTTAAAGATAATGGGATAGAGTGTTTCCTACTTGCCTTTTTAAGAACTTTATCCAGTTGGTTTAACAGCTGCTTGTTATATTTCTGGGGAGGATAAATATCCTTTTCTTGGATCATTTTGTTTATTTTCTGAAATCCTCCACCTTTAAAAGCATCATTTAATAATGACTGCAGCTATAATGAAAATATGCAAAAACCACACATTACAATTTGCTGTCAGTCATTGGCAAAAGAGCTTTCACATCTTGGTATCTGTGTTAATTGCACAGAAATTACACACACACAGAGAGAAAGTCCATATGTTTGAATTATGTAACATAAACTTGATGTCCAAACAGGAACGTTCATATCATGCATTCATTCTATAGCCATCTTGACGACAAACCCCATGTTGGCTGAAAGACTGGGACTTTAAACCCTTTGCTTCAAAATATGTTTCATCATCATTGCATTGTTTTCCAGGTTTTCCGGGTAGGGAATACTCAGTACTTGGTTTACCATTCCCTCATGTTGAGGGCATCCCAGGACTGTGCAGCCTGCCCAAGGCCACATAGGCTGGCTCTGTTCACAAGGAAGCACAGTAGGGAATCAGACTCCCAGACCTTGGATCTGCAAAGAGATACCTGAACCACTGAACTATTCAGCCTACTTAAGCGGACAGCAAACAATTTCTGAACATTTAACCTTCAAATGTTCTACAATCAAACAATCTAAAATGAAACAAAAGATAGTGCTGTCCGATGAGCCTCCAGACTAGAGGGTATTCAGTCAGCTACTAAGGAAGAACAAAGGATACTCATAAATGGTGCTCTAACAAAGCAACCAGATTAAATCTGAAAAGGTACTGTATATATTTAAATATAGGTCTAGTTTTCAGCCCTAATTTTGGGCTGAAAAAGGGGCCCTCGGCTTATATTTGCATCAATACTTTTTGCCACTGGGGCAAGTGCTTGAGTCAGTGGCTAAAAATCATTTTAAGCATCGTGCACCACTTCCCCTAACCCCCCTCTGCATCATGGGGGAGCAGCGCACGATGTTTAAAATGACTTTTAGCCACCCAGGCAAGCGCTTGCCTTGGTGGCTAAAAGTCATTTTAAACATCACACACAGCTCCCCCAGGTCACAAAGGAGGAGCTGCCAGGCCCTGCTGCATTTCCCACCCTAGACTTATACTTGAGTCAATATGTTTCTCCAGTTTTTTGGGGGTTAAATTAGGGGCCTCGACTTCTACTCGGATGACTTATACTCAAGTATATATGGTATATAGTTACTGATGATCACACAGGAGTCATATGATGCACAAAGGATGTGACAATTATGCATGAAGATAAGCTTGAATAAACATAAAACAAGAATTAAAGCATTAAACACTGTTAATATCTGGTGTGAAAGAACTAAAATGGATTGGAATGGGACGTGTTCAATTAATTACTGTAGCTTCAATTTGTTTTAATCTGGAAAAGACAAGAAAAAAATTGAGTGGGTCCAATGGGGGGGTGATACATAGCACAAGTAGTTAGGAAAAATCTGATAGAATAATATCACTCAGAAATCATCAAAAGCATATCAATAGAAACATCATTCAAGTATATTTTCCAACTGCAGAAGCTGAAAAGAAACTCAACATATTTATGCACGCGTCCAGGAGAAAACTGATCACATGCCAAAACCGATTGTACTGGTAATCATGTGTGACTTGAATGCCAAAGTGGTAAATAAAGCAGAAACAACAATTGTTGGAGAATTTAGCTAGCAGTCAGAAATAAAGCAACAGAGTCGACTCAGTGAATGTTTTGAAGTCATGTTTCAAATACATGTTTCAGGCCAACCTAACATGATTTTACACAAGTGCATCACCCGATGCACAATAAAGAAATCAAACAGACTATAGAGTTTAAAGCAGAAATTAAACATTGCCACATAGTCTCACTCTTACATATAAGGAGGTGGATGTGAGGCACATTAAAATATATTAGTTAAGTCTTTTAAGATGTCAAAACATTTTCTCTTCTTTATTTTTGTTATATTTCTTCTTAGCTATTTTTGAAATAGTAGCTAAAGATGAAAGCTAAAGGAGGTTGGATAGTTGAAAAGAAGCAGTTTCTTTTAGATCAGACGATTGAACTATAGGACATCTGAGATCCCTTGTACCTTTAGCATTCTATAGCCTCCCCACCCCCACCCCAACCCACCCAAAACAGAAGAGAGGGATTGAGAGAGAGGGAGGGAGAGAAAGAACTGCCTGCCATGAGATAACACTGGCATCTACTAAAATGTGGGGGGACAAGTTCTCCTTAAGTCCCAGAAACAAATGGGATGGGGTGGAGTATCATGAAACAAAGTTTATGAACAGCTGGTGGGAAATGGAAAGCTGCACAAACACAAGGAAAGACACCACACAAAGCAGAATATAAACTGACAAAGAAAGAGCCAACAACTTCCTTGGTGTCATCCAATTGCTTCTCCTTTAGTTTGGATTGACATCAAAAGCTGAGGATGCTAAATGCAGAAAACAGTAACATTTGTTTCCACATTGACCAAAACAACTTTCTGCAACAATGATAATTACATAGTATTCTGTTCTTTCAGGCATTCCATCTTCCCTTTCTTCATTCTCTTCATCCTTTAGGCAAAAGAAGAAAAGGATGGGGGGGGGGGAATGAGTATTTTTTAGTACTTTGAAGAGTAACATCCATGGAATCCTCCAAGCAGAAAATAGTAAAGCATCCATAATTTAACCTCAAGTGTCTCTTTGCTTCCTTTGCCTTCAAGAAACAGTTCTCAAGAGGGCCACCTGAAAAAGCTTGGGAGCAGAAATCCTTTCCAGTTGGGGTGGCGGCGGCTATAATTCGTGTGCCTTATCCATCCCTCTGCGCAAAGGGGGTAACTACTTAGGCTTCCCTCTCTGTTGTGGGTACCACAAGGCACAAAGGCTCAGAGCAAAACGCGGGAGCAGAGAGCATCCATATGCTTATTTTAAGGGCGCTCCCCCCCCCCAGCCAAAGGCAAAGGACAGGCCACCATTTCAAGTCCACAAGAAGTTTGCTTTGGTACTGGTTGGGTGAGGCTACTCTCCACTACACTGGCGCCATCTCCAAATAAAGTGGGAAGGCTGCCTAGCGCTCACCCCAACCTCTTTTTAATACCACCATGTGCCATGCATTGACTAATCTCATAAGAACACCAGTGTTTCCATGCCAGTTCCCATCCCTCATAATGGATTTCCCCCCTTTTTGCCTGTTCTCAGTAGCTTTAATGTTACCTTTTAATATTGTAAAATGCCTCTTCTAATTCCCTATTCTTAACTTGGATATGTTTTGCACGTTCTGGGCTGTTTATTGTCCCTCATTATTGTAAGCCACCTTGGGTCCTTTTCCAAGGAGAAAAGTGAGGTGAAAATATTCAAAATAAATCAATAAATAACTTGGAAAGTTAGCTAGATGGAGCGGTATATTAAATGAATGAATGAATGAATGAATGAATGAATGAATGAATGAATGAATGAATGAATACTGGACTCGGAATCTCTTCCCCCTCCCCAAGCCCCAAACGCCAAGGGCACTTGCTTCCGTGTCACTCTTTTCCGGGTCCTCGAGGGCTTCCTCTCAGGGAAGCGCCCGGGGCAATGCAAAAGGGCAACTCGGGTTCAGTTGTTGGGGGAAGCAACGTGTGAATATCGAGCGGGTAAAGGAAACAACCAGCAGCGCCGCTCGACACCCCCCCCCCACACGCCCGCCCCACACCCACACGCCCTTGCGAAGGCCGAGGCCTGGGCACCGACCTGTGGCATGGCGGCCTCCACCGTCTCCCCGGCAGGCCCAAGGCGCCTCGGGCGCGCCCTTAATGAGCCTTCGCGCCGCACCTGCCGCCATTCCCGGGCGGGCGCGCGCTCTCTCTCTCTCTCTCTCTCTCTCCTTCCCCGGGAGCCACGCTGGCGGGCGGAACGCCTGGGACTGGGAGGGCCGCCGCGTGCGCTCGAAGGCCCGCGGCGGCCTCCAGTAGGTTCGCGGGGAGGTTGCAATTCGGCGCGCCCGTCCCTTTGCATGTACTGCTGTGCAAATAAACGTACACAAAGGCCGGCCGGTCAAAAACACACAGTCCGCAGGGGTGTGTAAGTAGCCGCCTTCTGTTGCGCACTGTTTTCTAAATTACTTCAGCTGAGACTGAAAGACCTTACCAGCTTCCCGGGTAATCGTATTTAATGATGAGCCGTCCAGTCGGCACCAACTTATAGCGAACGTATTAGGGCTTTCTGGGTATTCAAGGAGTGGTTGTTGGTTTTTTTTTTTTTGGCCATTTTACGCACCCACCTGGGGACCTTCTAGGGCTGAGCGGAAATTTGAAGCCAGCCCTCGTCGTGAGTCCTTCCCTTGGCCCTTCTAAAGAAGGACAATGCCAAAGTTTACTATCGCGATTGCGAGTACTGTATTATTAGGCGGCGGGGGAACGTGTGATCATGACCTCTTTCGGACAGAAAAAGAGAAAAGGGAGCCTTTTACAAGAAGAATACGATCAGTGGTGTTCAACGATATTTCTTTCTCTTCCTAAATCAGAGAAGGGAAAACTTGGCGTTCCAGATGCTGGACTGCCGCTCCCACCCATGCATCGTTATCTGGCGGTTCTAACGGGGGAGGATGGGAGTTGCAACCCAACGGCCATAATTAAGATCCCAATCAATATATCTCTGAAGATTCTCGGTCATCCGGGGGAAGTAATCGGGAAGCTGAGCCATGGTAACTGGTCGTCTTTTATTTGTGAGATCGAAACCTTTCGCTACTCCTCCAAGTAGCCTGGAAGCAGGTGGAAGAAGCTACTTGGATGAACAGATAAACTTTTCGATCTCATAAGAAAATAAAAAGTCCAGTTGCCATGACTCAACTCCCGGATCTGCATCAATAATGAAAGAGCAGTAACTATCTATATTCGTGCTTCTGCTGCGCAATCCTGTCCATGCCTATAGAACCAAGTGTCCACAGAACTCCAAGTATAACCTTCCCTACTGAAAGTAAAAGAAAAGAAGAAAACCAAACACACTATAAAATACACTACATATGAACGACGGATCAGTTCCATACCGTCAAACCCAAGCGTACCTGTTCAGAAGTAAGTCTGAATTCAGCTGGGCTTCCTTCTAGTTAAGGATCCATACTGGACACTGTGCAGGATCACCCTCTTAAGATCTTCATATATAAAAACGTATCACAACCTTATATGGCTTTGAGTGGGAATAGATAAATGAAAAAAGAGGAGTTGCCTTTATAAGTCGATTTTCCTTGAGACGGGAATGTTGATTAACTGATTTTATCTAGTTTTGTTTCACAACATCACCGGAGAGTAACAGAATATTACTGAAATTAGGGTTGTGAAAATAATATCACAATGACAGTACATAGAAAATACCTCGTGTTGCGTTGTGTTCCAGAAAATTAGACAAGCCAATGCATCTGTTTTTAAACAAAAAAAGCTGACGCGTGTACTTTGGAAAATACATACTTTGAAAAATACAACGTCTACCCTCTGCTTTGCTTGTTATCGTGATAAATCATTTAAACATACTAAGAGCGCTCATTGTTTCTTTGCCTTTTCTTCTTTCCGGACTCTCTCCCTTCAAATTTCAAACGAACTTGTATGGGGAAAGTAGTCCACAAGAGGGAAAATAAAAAGAGAGACTAAACAAGTTAAATCCAGTTTTCCCCGAATTTGTCATTTACTGTCCTCTCTTTTTGTATAATTGAATAATCTTCCCGGGCCCTGCCTTTGCCAGGCAGTCCTGATGTGCAATAGTTCCCAGTTTTTATGAATTAAACGAATTTTAGTGATGAGTAACCCGTTTAGAATAAAGGTCCTCATGCCGGCTGCTCATTTGACACATAGAGTATTCAGGGGGAAAGGGGGCTTCAACATCCGTGTGACATCGTTTTTAACACGATCCATAATTATGCTACTATAAATAATTACAATTGACAATTATCTTTTCCCCAAAATACGTTCTTACCGGACGACAGAACATCCAATCGTGAACCAAGTCGGCCTGCCGTTGCTCACTTGTAAATCAAATGTGGCGCTCGCAGGGTGTAATTTATAAAGCATGTATATATAGTGGTATCCTTTCTATGTTTACTGCTAATTAAATCCCGACATTGGCACATTCCATTCCGAAAAAGCCTTAAGTGAACATTCCGAGCTTGGAACCAAGGACAACGGGGAAACTCGTGGCTTCCCCCAGATCGCTGAAGACAAGAGGTTTTTTTTAATAATGCTGCGGCAAAACCAATACAAATGTTGGGGCGCCTTGAAAGAGAAAGGCATGACCAGGCTCAGGTAAGCGAGACGATTGACTCACTTCAAGTGGATAGAACTCAGCCCTGGTGCGCCCAGCAGAGCTTTCTGGAGTGCATTTTTTGGGGGGGTTTATATTGGTGAGATTTTTGGAAGGTGAAAATGAAGGCCGGTCGGGTGCGTTGAGCGTTGGGAATGAAAAGTCGCCGATTTCCCCCGGAGGGTACCGAGATATCCCGTCTCTTTCCCCTTTGATTTCCGTGCTGGCCTGGGGCTTCAAGGGGATTTTGAGACGCCTTCTCTCTCAGATACACAAGGCGGCCTGCCTCCCGTTTCTCACCCAAGGCGAACATGCCACCCCACTCTTTTCACCTCCCTTCCTTTGGCGCCGAAGCAATCCAGAACTCCGGAGATGTAGGGTGGAGGGGGCTTCGCAGGAACTCCGATGCAGGCGAATCCCCGTCTCGGGTTAGACGTTGAGAGGCACCCGGGACCCCATCGTCCCCCGTATGCACGGGGGCCCCGTTCCAGTTTTTTTCAAGGAGGAAATTGATCCGGCCTCCAGCTCCAACGCGGAAGGAAACAGGGTTTTCATCCCAGCCTCTGTCTCCGATGGCGCCAGGACGTCATGAGGAAGGGACCAGCACCCCGACGGGCCTGCTGCTGAAAGGGACGGAGAGAAATCCTGGGGACTAGCCCCCCCCCCCCGCGCAGCCAAAACGGCAGCAAGATGGGTTTCTTTTTGGGGGGGGCAGCTCTCAACAAGTCCTGGCGTCTACCCAAACAGCAGTCTTTCTTACCGTTTTTTCATATAGCCAAGGACCCAAGCCCTCATTCTATTGTTTTTACGTATTACCTACCTACATAAGAAGAACCATGCTGGATCAGGCCAAAGGCCCATCTAGTCCAGCTTCCTGTATCTCACAGTGGCACCACCAAATGCTTCTGGGAGCGCATGAGACTAGATATCTGTCTCTTCATAACCACTCCCCTGCATCGGGCCCTTGAAATACCCTGGTTTTAAGCCTGGAGATTACACAGCTCCATCATGGTTTGTAACCTGTGATCGATTTCTCCTCCATCACAGGTTACCTACCTACCTACCTACCTACCTACCTACCTACCTACCTACCTACCTACCTACCTACCTACCTACCTACCTACCTACCTACTCTTTTCCACAATCAAAGGGAATTGGTTGCCAACGTCTTAAGGGTGTTGGCGGTGTTTTGAATGAATAGGTATTGCAAAATCACTCCCGGCTTGAAAAGGCAGGACTTGGCCAACACAGCTTTTGAGTTTTGTTGTGTCCGGTCTGAAATTTGAAGGCCAGAGAGTGAGAGTGGTGGGGAGAGAGGGGAGAGAGGGGAGAGATACAAAACGCTGCGTTGTCCGTTTCCTCATTGAAGTACAGTAATACGAGATGGCCGCCCCAAGGAGACGGCCGCATTTGGAACCGGATGAAGCCAGAGAGTAAGGGTCTAGCCTTGTTTTTACAGGTGGCTTTTGGGTCTCTTCCCTCTCTCCCTCACCCCTCCACAACTTGAGGTAGAGCCACGGCTTATGCAGGGGCCTTCCCAGCTGAGACCTTGGACTTGAGTTGTGGGTCACTGCGGCTTCTCCAACATAAATAAGATCGGTCCCAAAGGGCCCCGGGCGCTTCTGGGGGGAGCATTCCTCCTCCTTCGTTAGAGGACTGGTGGAGCGGCGGGGAGGAGCCTCCATACACGTGAAGACCAGGTAGGTGGGAGGGTGGGGGTTGGGGGACTGAAAAGCTGCCTTTCCCCGCGGAGGCGAGCCAGAAGGCGAGGGAGCCACGGCGAGCCGATTTCAGCACCTGGGGCCGCGGACAGAGGCCAAGCGCCACGGTTAAGCGCGGAGCGCGTCGGCAATTCAGGTCGTGCCGTGATAAGCGAGACTTTGCAGGAAAGAACCTCCCTTGAGGCCCGTGGCACTTGCTCCCAGAGAGGGTGGCTGCCTTTTGGGCTGTCCGGTAAGGCTAGCTTCCTTCTTGTTGTACTTACTTCCTCTTGGCCCATCACTGTGGGGAGAATGAATTAAAAAGAGCTGGGAAATCTGTTTCTTTATTCTAGATCCTGCCTAAGCATCTCCTAGACTTCATGGGCCAGTGGGGCTCCGAATCTTGCTTTTCCCCAATTTTGGTTCATCATCTTCAACTTCACACGCACATGGTTGAGTACTGGTGGATTGTGGTTAATAAGGTTAACTGGCAGCTGGAAAGCAAGCAGTTCAAGTCTCATTTAATTTGCAGCTTCTCCACTTGGATTTAGGGAATCCACTATCTTCTCAGGCTCATTCCAAAGACAGAGGGAGGATGCTTTTGACCCATCAGACAGAGCTGTTGTAAGGACTGTTGAGATAGATTAAATGTCCCTGACAGCGGAGGAGGGGCGGAGAGAGAGAGAGAGAGAGAGAGAGAGAGAGAGAGATGGAAGTTAATACAAGGCGAGACTGTTGAAAAAGTGTTCAGGAAATAAAAATAAAAGCTAACTTACTACTAGGCTAAAGTAGTATGGACTAAATGCAGATTCATTGTGTAATCGCTTTAGGGCTGCTCCTAATATTATGTTGTTCAACCACAGGCCACTTTGTGTGCCCATGAACACTATAACATAACATGGAGAGTGTGTGTGTCTGTTTTTTACATAGTTCTTGTCCAGCATTGAAAGTGATCTATGTCATTAAAAATATGGAACTGTTCTCACTGGAGTTGTTGTTGGTGTATGTGCACATGTTAGAAAGGTGTGATTTGACTTTAGCCTGCTAGCCTATACATGTAGTGAAAGCAAGTATGTATTATTATCACACCTGATTATTATTATATGTGATTACATGTGATATTATTGTATTATAATTATATGATTATTATCACCTAAGGGTTTCATGGGTCCCCACTAGCACCACAGCTATTGTTTGCGCATGGGAAGACATTACAAATATATTCGTCAGCATCTGCCTTAGGCGAATGGGCAGATTTCTGTCGATGTGCCTCAGAAACCAGTTGGTGGATTAGGAGACAGAAACTATGTATGAAATGACATGCTCAGTTCAATAATTAATTTTCCAAGTGCTGTACACTAGAGCTAATTAAACATGACCCCAGTGGGATTTTTTTTGGTCAGGATAAGGCTTTCCTATAATCTCAGCCCGTTCTAACAACTTGTTCAGTGCTATTCAACTTTTGCACTTTTAACCCTTTAATTTGAGTTTCTATGATAGCATATTTTATTTTCTTTGGCTAGTTTCATCTTTATTGTATGTTCTGTTTCCTCATTAACATTTCGTTGTACTAACTTCAGTTAGTGAATGGTTTTAAAATGCATCAAACAAATAAGTGCATTTCAGAATAAGCCCCTGACCAGAAAGTGTAACAATATTTAATCTTATTGAGATTTTTGGACAAAGAAAAGTGGAGTGTTGTCTCTAGCAAAGGGTAAGAAGAAGGCAGAAAGGACTTTTTTGCTATTCTTTGTTGGCGCCCTGTTCTTTCAGGTGTGTGGTGTGGAAGGATCATGTCAAAGGACCCCTTTGAGGATTCTGCCTACCTCTGTTCCATTGGAATGAAGCTAACCTGGGATATCAATGACCCCAACTTACCACAGGTACCAGGCAAGAAATGAGGTTTTGGAAAAAAGTGTCAGAACTACTTAAATGGCTTTGTGAACCCATTGTCTATAAAGCTTTTTTTTTTTTACTTCTTAAACGGCCTTTTCACTAACGATCTGGAAATTTCTCAGTTTCAAATTTTCACTCCCTTTCTTAAAATCACACCTGAATTCTCAGTTTATCCCAGCTGTATATCTGGTTGAAATAGATTTCTTTTCTTTTTCTGCAAGGAAATCTGTGCATGCCTTTCTTTCAATGTGCGCACAGTTTTCCCCATCGACTAATAAATATTTGCATTTTTAGCCATTGTTGTTTTTTGAATTATAGGAAAAGTTGTTTTATGTATTTTTTTTCTATCTCACAAATGTGCTGCCCTTTCACAAACATGTGAAGTTCCTATACAAGAGGGATCCTTCATCTCACAAATCTCAGGGGGCATAAAATGAATACTTCTGCTGAAAGCTTAAACCAGACCAGATTTCTTCTGATGCCTTCTTCTCACACAACCAGACATCATTCAATGATACCCCCCTGCAGCTGTTTTTATGTGCTATGGAGTCAGTTTTAACCCATGGCAATCTTACAAATTAATGACCTGAAGAAAAGCACTTATAACTATCAGATCTGCTGTTTTCCAAAGGAAGGCAAATCTTCCTTAGTGCTGTCATTCCATCTCAACTTAAGTATCCTCTCTTCCTATTGCTTTCTATCAAGCTGTAAGCTACAATGTAGCAACAATGGCTTGGCAAGATATCTGAGAGGTTCATTGTTCAATTGGAGGGAAATAGTTTTGCTCCCTTGTTAAATGTTTATCTGGATACCTGTTCTAGCAGAGAAAGGGAACATGGGACTCATGAATGCATACAAGAAAACACAAGAAAGAAAAGGGATGTCAGCATGACAGCATACCCGGTACATGCAGGGCAGGGGACATATTTGCTGTTGTTTGTTTGATTTAAAAAAAAAACACTTTGATCAGTGGACCCAGGCATAGGAGAAAGTACCAAGATAGAGACCCCAAACCACTCTGTAAATTGTTAGATTATAATTTTAAAAAGAAAGTTCCCAAAGGATAATTCTAATTCAAGTGCCATCTCCTTGTAGAATGTTGGCGATCAGTAGCCTGAACTGGTTTCAAGGCTATTCTAAACAGAGCAGCTGAACTCACTGAGGACCATAGGCTTAAGTTCTTAAGCCAGAATGTTCTTCTATGCCATGGTCCATGCTTCCTGTCTATTTTTCCTTAAAGGATAACTTGCAGCAGATGGTATTATACAGTATGTCTGAAATACTACTCCAAAATACAAAATACTGAAAATACTACTCCAAAGGAGAATAGGAAATTGTAAAATATAAATAATTTATGATGAACTAATGCCATTTGGGGCCTGTGACATTAACATAACTACACCTCCATAGTTATACACCTCACTGAGTTTAATGGAAAGTACAGTTCGGTACACAAATGCTCCTTTGATACAGATATCCATGTGAAGCCAGCTGCTGATGCCAGCTGGGAAGTTACTGAAAAGCTTCAGTGAGTTTAAATATTATACTGTTCATGAATTTTTCTCTTGCTGTTGTTGCAAATGAGAACTCAAGTATTTGCTTTGATGCTTTTTAAAGAAAGAAAAAATACCCAGAAGGAATGGTTAGAGTTTGTTTTGAACTATGTTATCAACTTAACTTTCACCCGCTCTTCTTTCCTCCTTTTACTCGCCCATCTGCCTTCCATGCTAGGAAACCAAGAACTTTGATGCTTTCCAGGAATGGCCAGATGGTTATTTGCGGTTTATCTACTCCAGTGAGGATAAAAATGCGCAGCGGCATCTGAGTGGTTGGGCCATGCGCAACACCAACAACCACAACTGCCAAATCCTCAAGAAGTCCTGCCTTGGTGTGGTGGTATGTGCCAGGAATTGCACCCTTCCAGATGGGACCAAGCTACAGCTCCGGCCTGCCATCTGTGACAAGGCACGCCAAAAGCAACAAAGTGAGAGCAGTGCAAATGAGAGAGGATGTCAAATGGCTCTGCCCTCTCCTGCTCTGATTTTAGAGTCATGCAGGACTTTTCTAGAGTTTCTTTTCAAGCATATAGAGTTCTGTTGAGCCTTCACTTGTGCATGTAAAACAGAAATTCTAAGGGTCTAGTAGCACATGCTCAGTACAGTGGACCCTTGTATAACAGTTTGTATAACATACAATCTGTACAACATAAAAAATTCTGGAGATAGGGGAAATTTGCTTAACAGAATTGCCTATGGGGAGAATCCGTACAACATAAAAATGGGATTACTCTGTTTTCAATGCATTCCTATGGGAAATTTGTATAAAGGAAAATTTGCTTAACATAATTTCATTTGGAACAAATTGATTCCTTTATACAAGGTACCACTGTATATACCCGTATTTAGAAGTGGCGCTTCCTTAACTGATGGAAGATTGCTCTTTGTCTTAACAAGCACTTTTTCTCACTTCATTATCAGGCTGTGCTTCATAAATAATCATCAGAAGTTTAATTTGCAACTCTGATTGCTCAGGCATGGAGTTCTGGAGGGCCAAAGTACTACTAACGGTGTGTGTGTGTGTGTGTGTGTGTGTGTGTGTGTGTGTGTGTGTGTGTGTGTGTGTGTGTGTGTGTGTGTGTGTGAGGCCTGCATACCGTAATTAAACTGTAAACTGCCCAGAGATTACTTGAGGTGGCGGTATATAAGCAGAACACTTTGCTTTGTGTGTGTGTGTGGGTGTGTAGCTTGGCCCTGAGATACAAAACTTAGAGACAGGAACAATGAAGTGGGGTGTGATGGTTTGCTTAGTCCACTTACAGAATAATATTTTTGGTACTCATGAGATACCGTTTTGAAGGAACCCTATGCTGGAGAACATAGTTATGTATCAGGAAAAAAGTTATGGAATCCAGTTACTTTCCTAGCAATGAATATATGAAGAAGATACAAAAATGATAGTCCAGTTTTTAGCCCTCAGCAGAAATCTAAGGTCTACTTCCAGTACTACCTTCAGAAAAATGACCAAAAAAAACTCATCCCAAGGCAATGTTTCCATGTATTTACTTATACTGTAAGTGAACTTTCTATGACCACTTCTGTGGGAGTCAAACATGATTATCCAATCATGTATTAGTAAATAAAACCAGAACAATTTTGATAATCTTAAATGAAGAGCATTTAGCAGTTGCTGTACATTGTTCTACTAACACCTTGGTTGGTAAAATAAAAGTACCTGTTACGTTACCTTTTTCAAAGGACTCAGTGCCTTTGATTTCTAGGAAAAATTGACTGTGTTGCTGGCACAGGAAGTCTTATTGTTATACAATAAACCTGTGGGAATCCACCTGAGTGCTACCCAGAGGTAGACTTTGTGGCATTTCTGTTAGTATAAGGGATGGGGAACACAATGTGTTTTGAGTGAAGTATTGGAGATTTTGATCCTGTAAGGCTAATCTCTTTCAGAATGTACATCTCTGTTTTGTTTTGAGGTTTAACTTTCAGAATGCAAGAATTATTTCACCAGACTTCTTGTCAGATCTAAATATTAAAATGATGTTTCTGTTTGACAGAAAAGCATTGTCCAAACTGTAGTTCGGCTCTTGAGTTAATTCCTTGCCGAGGACATAGTGGCTATCCAGTAACTAACTTCTGGAGACATGAGGGTAAAGCAATATTTTTCCAGGTAAAATACAAGTACATGTTATGTTTCTTGTTTTACTCAGTATGGAATGTGCCAGAAATATGTCTATCTACACTAGAATGAGAGTTATGATAATTGAAATATATGGCGATTCACTTTATTATGCTAATTACCAATGGCTATCTTTTCCCTTAGCTGCCTAGATGCCCTAAGCATATCTGATCTCGCCTGATTTCGGAAGCTAAGCAGGGTCGGCCTGGGTTAGTACTTGGATGGGAGACCACCAGGGAATACCAGGTGCTGTAGGCGCCTGGATTAGGAACTGGCAAACCAATCCAGTATTCCTGCCAAGAAAACTCCATGGACATGGGGTCACAAAAAGTTGGTCACAAATGTGATACACACACACACACCTTTTCCATGAGAGCCAGTGCAGTGCACTAGGTAGAGCAGGCATGTCCAGACTTCGGCCCTCCTTATGTTTTGGACAACAACTCCCAGAATTCTAGGCTTAGATTGCCAATGACAAAGGACTGTGGGAGTTGTGGTCCAAAAAAACTGGAGGGCTGAAGTTTGGACATGCCTGAGGTAGAGTAATGGACTAGGTCACAGTGGTGGCGAACCTTTGGCACTCCAGATGTTTTGGACCACAACTCCCAGAATTCTAAGCTTGTATTGCCAACGACAGAGGACTATGGGAGTTGTGGTCCAAAACATCTGGAGTGCCAAAGGTTCGCCACCATGGGACTAGGACATGGGAGACCTGGCCTCAAATCTGCAACTAATTGTGCATGCCTAAATTGCTTTGATTGTCAAGTCATAACACCTATTGTTGAGTAGGAGGCATTTCTTCAAATGGATGGACATTTCAGAGAGTCATATGACATGAAGGATAAATGTGCACATTCTTTAAATGCATGCCCAAAGTAGGACTACGCCCTGGTCTCTTTTTGTTTTTCTTTCTGATCCATCCTCCACTAGTAACATTCACATCTACTCGCTCTCTAGTTCATTTTACTTTATAGGCAAACTGACTGGTGGACTGTGGCCGAAATCATATTGGGAAAGGCAGCTATTGGGGAAATAAATGGTAGGCCAATTCAGAATCTGACATTTGATTTATTAGGTTTAGCTTTAATAGGTGTTCCACAAAAGGTGGGTTTTTTTTACCACCTGTGAGTTTTCCTCACTACCACCAACGTACCTTGCAACTATTTTCTGATTGGGATTCATTTGTAATTCTGACTCCTGAAATAGGTATCACAGTGTTGTCATGGGAGGGGAAATTATAGGAAACATGTGTTCTCCTTTATGTCTACTTTATATTTCAACTGAACACAATGTTTGTGATCAAACTGCCCAGAGTGACCTTGCTGCCAGATGGGCGGTATAAAAATCCAATAAATAAATAAATAAATAAATAAATAAATAAATAAATAAATAAATAAATAAATAAATAAATCTTGAAATTAATGAAACTGGATCTTTTGGTAAGGAGCAGGTCAAATGATTACCAAACTCTCCGATACAGATAGCACAGATCATTGGTAGGGTCACTCCCTCCTCACCATACAAATAAGACAAATTTTCATGGGCCTCTATTATTTTAGGCCAAGGGACTACATGACCACCCGAGACCAGAGAGTAAATCAGAAACAGAAGTGAGAAGAAGTGCCCTCAAAAAGCAAACACCATCTTCTCATTCGTCCCAGAAAAAAAGGCTTCTGGACTTTAAGGTAAATACAGACCTGCAGTTTTATCATTGAGTTTGATGGGAGGTATTACAGCTAAATGTATATGGGATCTGAAACTCCAGGGATGTATATCAAATTAATGGAATCGGGGGTTTGTAATCATATATGTAGGAAGTGAGATCAGAAAATCAACCAACCAACCAAAATACCAGAGATGCCATGTTGACTCTAAGAGTGCTTCCCAACAGAAGCAAAAAGCTTTGAAACAGAAGCCAGAGTTATTGGTCACAAAAACTACTCCCTCTTCTCTTTCGCCTTCCCTTTCCTGGAGTTGTCTTCAAATGAAGGACTTTGAGATAAATGACTCCGTAGCTGTGTCTCTGGAGCTTCTCTCAACCAACATTAACAGCCATGAACCTTTACAAGCATTTAGTTTCAGATATGCTCTACTTTGGAGGAGGCTGTTTCTCCTGAACTTGTCTTCATATCCTTGCTTTGGTTCAAGGTGTGCAATTTGTCCAAATTTGTTAAACGTAGCTGTAAATACATACAATATATAAATTTCTATTTGCTGTTATACTGCTTCATGAACACCCTCTTTGCTTGTAAAATATTTTTAATTGACGTTCTCTTTAGACAGGAACCTGTAATGAGAATGGAAATCACTTTCACTACATTCATCATTTCGCATGTGAAGAGGTACCCGAAAATTTCAGCATTGTCACAGATGCCAACCTGCCACTGTTAGCTCAGACTCACCATTTCTTTCAAAATACAGAGCCAAACAATATTACTTATAATGCAGCCAGCTTTCAAGGGGATGTGGTAGCACCGCTTCAGAAGTATCCAAGCCCCAAAGTGTATACATCTAAAACAAGCTGTAGCTATGAATGTTGTACCTTTCCTGGTTACGTGGGGTCCAATTTTTATCCAACATTTCACAAAGACATGGCAAATATTCCAGCAGATCCTGACCACATCATGCTGAGTGGACTTCAGTATCATGTCAACACACTCAGTGCCCATGAGATGAACTTTGATAGCATGTATAAACATCATGGATTCAAACAGTCCTTTGGAGAAATGGACTACGAAGGAAGAACTAACTATGGATCATGTCAATCCAGTGCTAATCAACCCCACTATGCAGAAGAATACACTTGCAGATATAGCAGCCTTTCATCTTTGGAAGTTCCATCTTTGCAAACTGTGATAACGACTACTACCAAGATGTCCCTTGAAGCCTATAAACCTCCCGTCATGAAATATGGTGATGATGTGTACACTGCAAAAGATTTTGTGAGCTGTCCCATGACAGAGAACGTTTCAGAAAATGTCTGTCCACAAATAAACTTTCAAGAAGACTGGTCAATGGACAGATCAAATGTAACACATGAACATTTTCTGACCTCTAGTAAAACAGCACAGTTAGCCTCTGTGGATACTTGTCCGGATAGCCCTAACACAGAAAAAAATTATGCTGCATATGATGAGCAGATATTTAGATTTGAAAACACTGGATACTAAGCTCTCTGGAATAGCAATATTAGATTCACTGTGTATATTCAAAACATAACAATTAAAGGTTAATTACTAATATGGAATTCAGTTTATTTTAGAGAAATTGGGCAATACTGGAGGTCAAGGCAACTTATTCATTTTAAATCATAGACTCTCAAACTAGTGGGGCAACTCACTTTGAAAGCAAGAAGAAATTTTAAGTATGTGTATTCATGCAAGATAGTAAGATTTTCATGACACTAAAATATTGTTAACAATACACATGCTATTTTCAGATTTCATAGAGCAAAATCGGTTTAAATCAAATTTTGACTAGAGTTCTTTTGTTTTCCAATTACAAATAGGAGTTTTGTGAAAAGGAGACTGGATCATGGTAAAGGATAGGTGGGTAGATGTGAGGGTTTCCCAAAAAATCAAAAAGGGTGTCTGGTGTTTAAAACATTGGGAATCTCTGTTCTAAGGATAGTGTAAAGTGACAGTATAAAACAAAAAAGTACAGTACAAGCATGGGGAATTCTAACTATTCTATCACTATTATATATACAGTAAATTTAACCTCTTGGTATTTTTTCAGTTTTTACAAATAGCAGGGAAGTTTACTAAGGGAGATAAAACAGAGAAACAAAGGTGGTTACTTCACGTCCGTTTTGTCTCTGTTAGTGTAGCACTTAGGAGTGGTACAAAAAATGTTACTTCACATTTGTCGTGCAACTACTGAAATTTGTCTCAACCACGCCCCCGGAATGGGTGCTAAGCGAGACAAATCTGTACCTGGCAATGGGCTGGTGTTTTCCCTTGTCACTCTTTGTTCCCACTTTCTGTTCCGAGACAAGACATTGTGTAGTAACAACTGTCACACAACAAAACATTCATTTCTCTCAGAAAACTGTGTCCAGTTTTTTTGTTTTGACTTTTCAGAAGCAAACTATCAAAAAAGAATTTTTAAGCCCCCCATGAAAAAAAAGGGGGGAAAGGAAGCTAGACAAATTCAGTGTTTGTCATGGTATAAGACTGTGAGGTAATACTTGTCACAAGACAAGTTATCACGACCATGGGAACACTGAAACAGGGACAAAACCACGTGATCGCAACCAATGCTGTCACGATGCAAAACTAGTAGTGGAACAAAGAAAGACGTGAAGTAACGGCTAAAGAAATCTGAGTCATTGTGCATTTTGATCTATTACATGGGTAGTCTCTTTCTTTGTAGAGCCTTACAAATATTGTTTTCCTAATCTTTCAGTCAAATTCTCCATTCAACCAATACTTGTTTTAAGATTCACACAAACACAATGCCACAAGGAAAGCAGTGGATGGAATCTGTACATTTAAACATGTAGTTTAGGAGTGGGTTTTAGATCTCTACTTCTTGTGAATCCCTCTGGACCAAGTACAGGCTGTCAGTCTACACAACTTCACAGCTGTCGTCAAGATAAAATGGATGAAAGAGGTAAGAGATGCAGATATTGGCAAGAGTAAATGAGTTTACACCAGAGCCTGGTTTCAAGATATCCTGGTTTCATGATTGCTTTCTTGCTTGCTTTCCCTTCCAACCAATTACGTTTCTTATTAGAATTATTTAGCAGCACCAACTCTGTAATTTAAAGGCTTTTAGAATACATTTTTGAAAAACACACTGCAAATCTGCTAGCACATATCAGATTGCATTTTGTTTCCTGTTGCAAAGGGAGCAGCGGCTCTTGGTGTTTAGACCCAAGTCAAGGTGGTTGCTCTTAACGCCCACCAATCCCACCATAATAAGCAAGTCACATAGAACTCTCCCAGATTCCAAGAGACTGGTGATTAAGAATGTGCAGTGATGGAAACCTAAATCGGGTTACTACAGCCTACATCTCCAATATTTTTCAAGGAAAAAAGGCCACTCCTTTCAAACTCAATATCAAATAGCAAGCCATTTTATTCTGTCATCCTAGGTGCTGTCCTACTCCAGTCCATAACACATACTTGATAAAGAGGGGGAGAGAAACCTCTGCATGATAATAATTCAGCCAGGCAGGGTTCCCCATCTGGCTTTAGGACAACTATGGGAAGGCTCCATCCCTCTGTAAGACCTTCCTGTAAATTCTAACATGCAGTTATTCTGAGAACACCCCACTATCTCCAGTCACTCTACCAAGATTGTTAAGGTTCTCTTTTTAACCTGGTGAAACTTGTCAAACTCTGGAGTCATTTGTTTAGTTGCTTCACTCTCACATGAATTCAGTCATGAGGAAGACACAGACCTAACTCTCACTTTCTACTTCGCAAGAGGAGCCATAGCTTTAAACCAAAAGTGTGCTATAACCACTCTTAACTCTGCTAAGGCCTAAGATGTTAAAAGAGGGAAGCTCATAGGCTCCACAACTGGCTAGAATGGCAATAGTGATGTAGGTACTGTTTTCCATAATGGGCGTGGTGGCTACAGCCCTGAAACTGTTGGCTGCAAAGTCAGCAGCTTGCCAGTTTGAATCCCAGGTGCCATGCAGCGGAGTGAGCTCCTGCTGATAACCCCAGCTCCTGCCAACCAAGCAGTTCGAAAGCATGTAAATGCAAGTAGATAAATAGCTACCACCATTAAAAAAGCGGGAAGGTAAACAGTGTTCTGTGTGCAGAAATGCGTTCAGCCATGCTGGCCACATGGTCATGGACTTGCTCAACACTGGCTCTTTGGCTTGGAAACAGAGATTAGCACCATCCCTAGAGATGGACACGACTAGCACACACACATGTGTGTGTGTGAGAGAGGGGAACCTTTACCTTTACCTTATTGTTCTCTATGAGTGATGTCAGTTACCTGATCACACCCTTCATGCAATGTATACCATACACCCCCCCCACCATAGTGTAAATCAGTGGTGAGCTGAAGGAAAGTGTTCTTTGTTCCGCAAAGAACACCATCTAACCAAGGACTTTAAAAATAACCTCCTGGTAAAGCACATCTTTTACCATGTCTGAACTTAAGGGGACCTGCTTTGAAGAAGGGTGATTTACACTTGAAAGCTTGCAATGTTTTTTTTTTAGTTTTAATAGTGGCCTATAATGGTATCGCCGGTATCTTATTTTTTCCACAACTAATTATGGTATGTCATCCTTGGAAAAATAATTTTTTTCCTTAGGAACAGCTGATTTCAGAGAGAAACGTCAAGCTCACAACCAACACTAAAGAAAGATACAACTAATGTGAGAAAAGCACTTTGTATCCTACCCCAAGAAATGATGGAAGAGTCACCTTTAAAAGTTCCACAAACAAGTGCCCATTGAGAAAATTCACATCTTCTTCTGTTTGATACACGCAGTGAAAGAACATGAGACGGGGAGAGAGTGTACATTTGGATGTTAATGCTGAAATATTATAAAGATAGAGCAAATGTTACATATACTTTATTCATTAAGTCTTTGAACCTGCTTGGAAATGTTAAATGAAGTTTGTTCTTCTCTTAGTAAATTACAGCATATTCAATAAGATTCCAAACCAATCTGTAAGAAAGTTGAGGTCGGCATGGGAATGAACCCAACTGTAGAATGAATAAGACAACAGGTGCATCAGGATACTGTTGTTTTCCACCTCTTGTGCTGTAATGCAAACAGTAATTGCTCTTCATGGATCTTTTAGCTCTTGCATATTATATTTCATTTAGTGTCCTGGTTCACAGCAAGAGCAAGGTACATGAGTGCTGTTTTGTCTGTAGGGCAAAATGATGTGCCAACTGATCAGTACATGTTGATCACTGCATTGCTTTGGAAAACACTGCAGTTTTGTATAAACAATGATCAGCAGCTTCTAAGGTCAAGAGGTCTATTATCTATGAAACTTAAGAACTGGCACCAAAGGGCAAAACAATGAATAACATAATGGGTAGGCCAGATAGATTACACGTGATTACACATAGGCAAGGAAGCAGGAATGCATAAGCTTGAATTCACCCACATAATACATATTTTAATACTTAGGTTTCTGAAACATTATTGATTGTCTCTTCTACTTAAAGATACAACTGCAGTAGTAATTCGTGTTATCAATTAACTGAGGCTAGAATGCTGTATGTCGTTATGTGGGAATAAAATCATTTGAACCTGATGGAACTTACTGTTAAGTGTGCATGGATAAAATTATGGAAAAAATAATAATCCTGTTGGGTTCTTATTTTAAAACACATTTAAAAAGGAGCAAGACCCATTGGGATGGTGGCATTCTATTATCAATAAATACTAATACAATGGCACTGCATATATATCTAGATAATCCATTGTATAGTTATGCATACTTAAGTTGGAGCATAACTAATATGAAAACTGAACAGAATCATAGAGTTGGAAGGTACCTCAAGGGCCATCCAGTCCAACCCCGTCATGCAGGAACCACCATTTAAGTACACATGTACAGGACAGTCCTCCTGACTAGTTACTGATCCCCCTCCACCATCACTATGTCCCGAGTTTCTTTCTTTTTCCTCTCCAGAAGTGCTATGGTGTCTACTCTTCCATCCCCCCAAAAAACACCTAAGAGGAGAAAAACATGCAACCGCAACCCCACAATGTTTTGTTGTTGTTGTTGTTGTTCAGTCATTCAGTCGTGTCTAACTCTTTGTGACCCTCATGGACCAGAGCATGCCAGGCCCTCCTTCCACTGCCTCCTGGAGATTGGTCAAATCCATATTGGTTGCATCGGTGATGCTCATTCTCTGACCTCCCCTTTTCATTTTGCCTTCAATCTTTCCCAATATTGGGGACCTTTCCAAGGAGACCTCTCTCCTCATGAGGTGGCCAAAGTACTGGAGCCTCAGCTTCAAAATCTGTCCTTCCAGTGAACGTTCAGGGTTGATTTCTTTCAGAATAGATAGGTTTGATCTCCTTGCAATCCAGGGGACCTCAAAAGCATCAATTCTGCAGTGATCAGCCTTCTTTATGGTCCAGCTCTCAATTCCATACATCAATTAATGGAAAAACCATAGCTTTGCCTATCCAGACCTTTGTCGACAAAGTGACGTCTGTGCTTTTTAAGATGCTGTCTAAGTTTGCCATCACTTTCCTGCCAAGAAGCAAGTGTCTTTTAGTTTCGTTGCTGCAGTCACCATCTGCAGTAATCAAGGAGCTCAAGAAAGTAAACTCTGACATTGCCTCCATTTCTTCCCCCTCTATTTGCCAGGAGGTGATGGGACTGGTGGCCATCTTAGTTTTTTTTTATGTTGAGCTTCAGCTCATTTTTTGCTCTCCTCTTTCACCCTCATTAAGAGGTTCTTTAATTCCTCCTCACTTTCTGCTATCAGAGTAGTATCATCTGCGTATCTGAGCTTGGTGTTATTTTTTCCAGCAATTTTAATTCCAGCTTGTGATTCATCCAGTCCTGCCTTTTGTATGATGTGCTCTGCATATAAGTTAAATAGGCGAGATGACAGAATACAACCTTGTCATACTCCTTTCCCAATTTTAAACCACTCAGTTGTTCCATTACCAGTTCTAACTGTTGCTGCTTGTCCCACATATAGATTTCTTAGGAGACAGATAAGGTGGTCAGGCATTCCCATTCCTTTAAGAACTTGCCATAGTTTGTTGTGGTCCACACAGTCAAAGACTATTACATAGTCAATTAAGTAGATGTTTTTCTGAAACTCTCTAGCTTTCTCCATAATCCAGCACACGTTGGCAATTTGATCTGTAGTTCTTCTGCCACTTGGAAATCCAGCTTGCTCTTCTGGGAGTTCTCTGCCCACATACTGCTGAAGCCTCCCTTGTAGAATTTTGAGCATAACCTTGCTAGAGTGTGAAATGAGTGCAATAGTACAGTAGTAGGAGCATTCTTTGGCATTGCCCTTCTTTGGGATTGGGATGTAGACCGATCTTTTCCATTTCTCTGGCCACTGCCGAGTTTTCCAAATTTGACATATTGAGTGTAGTACCTTAACAGCATCATCTTTTAAGATTTTAAATACAGCACTTCAACCGGAATGCCATCACCTCCAGTGGCCTTGTTTGCAGTGCTTTCTCAGGCACAATTGACTTCACTTTCCAGGATGTCTGGCTCGAGGTCAGCAACTACACTATCTTGGTTATCAGGGACATCCAGATCTTTCTAATATAATTCCTCTGTGTATTCTTGACATCTCTTCTTAAGGTCTTCTGCTTCTGTTATGTCCCTACGATTTCTACCCTATTTCTGTGCACTGTTTGTTCAAGAAGGCCTTCCTGTCTCTCCTCACTATTCTTTGGAAGTCTGCATTCAATTTTATGTGTCTCTCCCTTTCTCCCTTGCATTTTGCTTCCCTTCTCTCCTCTACTATTTGTAGGGCCTTGTTGGACAGCCACTTTGCTTTCTTGCATTTTTCCCCCTTTGGGATGGTTTTCGTTGCTGCCTCCTGTACAATGTTAGGAGTCTTCATCCATAGTTCTTTGGGCATTCTATCCACCAAATCTAGTTCTTTAAATCTATTCTTCACCTCCACTGTATATTCATAAGGGATTTGACTTAGATTGTACCTGACTGGCCCAGTGGTCTTCTCTGCTTTCTTCAGTTTAAGTTTGAAATTTACTATATGAAGCTGATGTTCTGAGCTACAGTCAGCTGCAGTCTCATTTCTGCTGACTGTATAGAACTCCTCCATCTTTTGCTGCAGAGAACATAATCATTCTGATTCCAGAGAACATAATCATTCTGATGTCCACGTGTAGAATTGGCTTTTGTGTTGTTGGAAAAGAGCGTTTACAATGACCAGTTTGTTCTCTTGACAAAACTCAATTAGCCTTTGCCCTGCTTCATTTGGAACTCCAAGGCCAAACATGCCTGTTATTCATTTTATCACTTGACTCCCTACTTTAGCATTCCAATCCACTATGATGAGAAGAACATCTTTCTTTGGTATCAGTTCTAGAAGGAGTTGTAAGTCTTCATAGAATTGGTCAATCTCAGCCTCTTCAGTGCCATTAATTGGTGCATAAGCTTGGATTACTGTGATGTTGAAAGGGCTGCATTGGAATCTACCGAAATCATTTTATCAGTTTTGAGGTTGTATCCCAACACAGCTTTCCCCACTTTTGTTGACTATGGGGGCTACTCCATTTCTTCTATGGGATTCTTGTCCACAGTAGTAGATGTGATCGTCATCTGAACTGAATTCGCCCATTCCTGTCCATTTAAATTCGCTGACGCTCAAGATGTCGATGTTTGTTCTTGCCATCTCATGTTTGACCACATCCAGCTTACCATGGTCCATGTATCTCACATTCCAGGTTCCTATGCAGCACTGGATTTTCCTTTCTCTTCCAAGCACATCTGCAGCTGAACGTCCTTTTGGCTTTGGCCCAGCTGCTTCAGTAGTTCTGGAGTTCCTTGTACTTGTCCTCCATTCTTCCTCAGTAGCATGTTGGACACCTTCTTACCTGAGGGGCTCATCTTCAAGCGTCATATCTTTTAGCCTTTTGTTACTGTCCATGGAGCTCTCTTGGCAGGGATACTGGAGTGTGTGGAAGAATGACATGTGAGAAATATGAATATTTGATTAATTTGCAGTGGGAGCATCTACCAATACAGTTTAAAAGTCCAGACTAAAGCAGATATGTTGATTTGTTACAGCTTAATGTGATATGAGCAAAAGTGTGCATGTGCATGCACAAGAGAGTAGGGGAATGAGACAAAGGCCCCTGAAAGTATGGTATTATGGACAATTCTAGTCTCAACATATGGGATAGGGAAAATTTAACCCTCTCATACTAATTCAAACATTTTATTAGATCTCAGGGGCAGCAGAAAAACAACTTGTTTTTTTTGTCAAATCAGAGTTTGTGTACAAGTTGTACTACAAATTTTATCCAGTTAATATACTTTTGATTGGGGCAATGCTGAATGTGACAAACCTCAAAGACCTTGAAGCACAGGCAATCAGCTCACTTTCAACATCACATGTGCATTTATCACATTTATAAGGGGCATAAAGTTGTTGCAGTATAATTGCTGGTGTAAATAATTGTACTACAGAGTGATACACATGAGTTTTTAAAACATTTGAATCACCAATAGCTCGTTTTCATCTGTTTCCTTACTGAAGCTGCTCACTAAATCAGGGATGAAACAGTCTGCTATATAGACAATAACACTACACTTCCATGCTTAATTTCTTTCATGTCATTAGTTTTTAAACATTTCTGTTGAACCCATTTTAACCAAGAATGTTTGCTGATGTTTTCAATAGCTTATCCTTTGGATTCTACAGTACCCCTGATTTTCTCCACAGTCGATTTGCTGTGGAATCAATTTATCTGTCAACATAACACATGTTTATATTTAGAATACGAAAACCAACCAGTTTAGGATATGGTCAAAATGACCTAAGCAATTCAAGCAAACTTTAAGTTCTCATGAACAGTCAAGTAGTATGCCTCGAGTTTTGCAAAACACTCCTACATATTTTTATTTAGAAAGACAACTCTCACTGATTCAGGATATTTAGGCTAGTTATTCCATTTTCTAGCCCTAATGATTATTATGTAGTTCAATAGAGGGAGATAACATATTGCAACAGTCTCTGGGGAATCTCCCCACCACCAATCAAGCATAGCTAGATGTGTACAGAATATAGAAGATTCTGGAAAAATTTTCATTTTCATTTTCAAACACTCCCTCTAAGTTGTATAGAGGGTGATAATGTATTCTGCATTTTATGAAGAGTAGCCTACCTTTCCCACAGTTTGAACAAGGCTTGGTACACCAACCTTCACTTACATCTCAAGCTGTCTGTCAAGAAAATGACTTGTACATTGCTTCTCTTTTTATTTTTGTTTGTTTTTTCCATTCCATGGGACCCAAAGGGCTAATGTTTAGCCAGATGGGTGTTTTCTCATGGATGATTTCATTTTGGAAACAGGGCAAGTGGACTGAAAAAAAAGCAAACTAGATTGGATGGGTTAACAGGATCTTCAGTCTACCATAAGTAGGATTTTGCCACTAAGAGGCAAGCTTTTTTTTTAATTGCAATAAGACTTAACAGTAGGAAACTGCAAAGACTGTTTTATGACATGGCTATTGGTCCTAACAAAGACCCTACTTATTTTTTATTTGAAGAAACAGTCTACAGAAATAACAACAGACTTTTTTCCATAAAATATGTTAAAAATGGGAAACTAAATATAAATTGGAAATCTAAGATTTGTTTATGTTCTGATTAGAGAGAATGTATCAACAATATAGTTTGCCATACTGACAAATTTATGTAGGTAAGTACATTTCCCCCCAGGGAGGAGGTGCCTCACCCACAGAACATTGATATGGGGGTGGTCTAAGCAAATATTTTCTAATGGAAGAAAAGAGAGTAAGTTACATGAACATTGTATACACCAATATGATGAAATAGAGTTGGAAACCATGAATATCATAAAACCAAAATCACAAAACATATTTCAGTGTAACACATATGTCAGTGTGAAATTTCCTTGATTACTATGCATTTGTTCAGATAATATCAAAGATTATTTAGGTACAGTATTACTAAGTGTGCACATTTAGGCTTAGGGGGAGGGGGCATGAGTAGGGCCTGGAGGTTTTGCAGTTCGTTTTCCTAACCCTCAGCTCTAGATTATGGTGTTTTAGGACAAAAGGCTCAGTGGCTACATCTTTCTTATGCCCCTCCAACAGCTTCGGTGGCAGAAAAGGGGGCATTTCTTAATATGTCTTAAATGTTTTGGGCTGTATATTGTCCCTCATTATCGTAACCCACCTTGGGTCCTTTTCCAAGGAGAAAGATGGGGTTAAAAATATTCAAAATAAAACATAAATATTCAAATAAATAAATATCGAGCGTTTGGGCAGGAGATGTGCGCATGCCCGCCCCGCGGCGGTTTACTTAAGTGCTTATTTAAATCGGAAACGTCTCAAACAGAGAAACACCTTCCCTTTCCCTCCCCTTTTCTACTCCCCCCCCCCGAATTTATGAACTAATCGCCACGTGCTAAGCAGGCGCGCGCTCAACTGTCGCCGAGGCAGCCAATCAGAAGGGCAAAGGGGGGGAAGCGCGCGCGAACGCCTCCCCCCCCCCTTTTACTGTTACCCAGCCGCGCTTGCCGGCCTGCCTGCCTGTCAAGGCCTTCGCTTCCCCCCCTCGGCCCGCCCCCTTCCTGGTTCCTTCGGCCCGGCCATTCGCTGGGCGAGCCGTTGCCTAGGCGACGAGTAGGCTGCCGTCGCAAGAACCCCGGCCGGGCTGCCGGGTCGGAAGAGCTGCCGCGGTCGGACGGGAGAGTGGGATGAGGCGGCCGAAAGAAGCGGAAGGACTCGGAGGAGGGGGAGGCCCCGGACCCTCCGCGGGCGGCGAGGAGAAGCCCTGCCGTGAGTGCGGGGGTGATGGTGGGGGTGGGGGTGGTGGCGGCAAAGGGAAAAGGCGGCCAAGGCGCGGGTTAATAACGCTGAAGGAGGAGGAGGAGGAGGAGGAGGAGGAAGAGGAGGGTGGGGTGGAAGGAGCCTCCTCCTCCTCCTCCTCCTCCTCCTCCTCCTGGCCGGTGGCTCTGGGGTTTACTCGGGAGTCGTGCCGCCTGGCGCCTTTACCGAGATCCGCCCGACCGCAGGGCTTGCGAACTGTTGCACTAAAGGGACGCCTCCTGTCCCATCCTCTCTGTACGGCCGCCCTCAGAGGGAAGATTTCCCCCAGCAGCCCAGGGAGTTTCCCTCCTTCCACGCCTCCACTTCTGCCCTTCTTACTCTTCGTGGGTGGAGGTGGTGGGGCTTAACCCGGGAGCCCGTATGCACAGGATGGTGCTGAAGGCGCTCCAAGGGCAACGTGGCCAAACTAAAGGACATTTTTTAAATCTTAAAACATTCATCCGAATCCCGTCAGGTTCATAACACCTGGGTTATAGCAGCCCTAACGTGGGTTTCGAGGTGCCCAAGATGTTTCAGGAGTGGTTTACTGCTGCCCCTCAAGGGCGAATTTTCATGTTCCCATGTGGATTTGAACTCAGGTCCCCAGAGTTCTAGGACATCGCTTAAACCACTAAATCATGCCAGCAGCTCTTACCTTACCCTTACAGCTCTGTTCATTTATTACATGCGTGTTCTCCATTTTCAGTAAGGAGCTCAAGGCAGCATGCCAGTTTCTCCAAGTATGTTATCTTCACAGTTGTCAACTGAAGTACATAAGGCTGTGAGATAATGATTGTCCTAGACCCAACCGATGAGCTTCATAAGTAAGGTGGGGGGATAAAAAATTGACTTTCCTAAAGCAAGATGAAATTTTCCCCGAGTTAAGCTGTATGGTCCTTTGAACTACTTGCGTCAAATGTATAGGCTTATTTTTTAACTTATATGAAAATGTACTTAGGCATGTGAGATGGGATTTGAGGTAACCTAAAATTTTCCTATCAAACATAAATATGTACATAAAATTAATGTATGCTGTACAGCTTCTAATGGCAGTGTATTAAGTGACACATACTACATTACCTGTTAATTAATTGCAGTGAATTAAATTAGATGCTTCCTGTGAATCCATGGTGCAGGAGGGATTGCAGAAGAGATTTGGTTAAATTATTAGTGCATTTGGAATAAAATTGACTGATGCTGTGGGCAGCAGGATTGTAATTTCCTTCAAACTCTCAAACTCTGTCCCCACAGCCAGATACGTCCACATTGAGCTGTCCAGTTAGCTTAAGAAGTAGTTAGTTGTCAATTTTTCATGTGTTTCTACAAAGATCCAAAAATTCAAAATGTTCACTTATTCTTTGAAAAAAAGTATTATTGATTGTGATCTTAAATATACTTTCAGCTCAGGCTGATGTATATACAGTAAATGCCTGACATAAATGTATTGGGAGGAGTACTTTTTCTTAATTATGGAATGACAGATGAACAAACATGAAGGAAAGGAGAGTCGGTGCTCTTTAATTGTAAATTAAAGGCTGCAGTTTTCACATGAATGAAAATATGTCAGACGTCTGTTTTACTACCTTGGCAACCACTTCTCACTGTTTAGCAACAAGAGTTCATCTTGTAAAAGTAAACGGAAAGAAAACTGAAGCAAGATGAATTCTTTTCAAGGTGCTAATTATTCCATCCCACTCCATCCACAGTTGGAATACTGCATGTTCCTAATTATTAATAGGAACAGGAGTTAGACTTAACAAAACAAGACCTGTTTCTCTGAAAGATTTGAAAGAGAATTTATTTACTGATGTTTGTAATTGCATTTACAGTATTGACTTAAAGGAGGAGGATTGTCTGGTCTTACCTGTTGAAAAAATACGTAGGATAGTTATGAATGCACTTTGTTGTATGTAGACGATAAACCTTATATGGGTTGTACTCATCTTAAGATCTGTGAGGGTTAAAATTATTTCCAGATAAATGGTAATTGTGCAGCCATAGTTCTGGTGAAGTTTATGTCAAAACAGCTTATGAGATAAACCTGATCTGTAAGTCATTCACTTAGTATTCATGAAATTTGTATTTGATCTTTATTTGTAAGGAGTAAGAAGGTTAGAAAACTGTTAAAGTTTAATAGAGGCGATTAGTGTGATCTATTTTCAGAGAGAAAAAACATGCATAGAAACATTTGTATCCACAGAATATAACATAAACATAACAGCTTCTATGAATAAGCTCCAGATTATAGAAGAACTGAGTGTTGTAGTCCAGTTCGTAGTTGTGTCACAGTACTAGTAGTAGCATTATGCAGATTTCTGAATATTCAAAAAACATAGATGCTGGTTATTATTCGCTTGAGCTTGTACAGGGACAGATACATCTTGAAGAAGCTGTTGCTTGCCTCTAATGTGCCCTTTAACCAATTTGTGCTGTACCGTGAGTACTGTACCACAGTTTCCAGTGAGTATGGAGGATTATGTTTTGTCTAGTGTTGTTGCTTTGATTATTATATTTGGCTTATCTCATCCCTCCACCCCGACAGGCAGAGTAGCGCTAGAGGGGTTTGCCATATGCTGCTGGTTCTGTTTCAAAGTATAGCTTCACTAATGTAGTGTAGTTTTATTGCCATTCAATTCAGTGATTGCCAAAAAGCCTAAAAAGTGCCCTTTCTCTCGTATGGCAGAATTCACTTTAGAGAGGAAAGCCTGTGGTGACAAGCTCCTATCTATCCTATACTTCGAAAAATCCTATAATATGTGATTTCCAGTTTTGTTCAAGATATACAAAGCTTGGCCTCACATTTTTATACGAGTAGTTACAACGCATAGTGTCCCATAGGCATCCTGAATAATGCCACAGCATTTGTTCTGTGAAGCTAGTAATGGAATCACAGAAGTTTCAGCAAAACTTGCATTTTCTCCTTGTGGAGCCATTTGCCATTACTCCCATCATCTTTCTTTAAGCTAGCTTTTAATAACCTCCGGATGTCTTCAGAAATTTTTGAAGCTTAACTTTGGAGCTGGCTGCTATGATTTAACTTTGAACTTGCAATTACCAAGAAATGTGATTGAAAATAAGGATAGTTAGCTTTCAGCGTCTTCAGATTCACAAATCATGTATTGTTAGTTTCCCTGCATCAGCATAATCACTTTAGCAAATAGTTTTGTATTTTTATGGAAGGATTAAATAGGCGTCTATTATTTTATTGTTGATAATGGCTTTAACTACTCCTGATAGGATAAATTTGCACAGTAAGTTGCTAGATGGTGATTTTGTACTGATGATGTACTTTCATTTTTATGTACTGTCTGGCAGTTTCTTTTGGATGCCAGCTTTACTAATGGGTGTGGGTGTTATTTTTATTGTTAGAATTACAGGTTGCCTCAAAAGCTTTGAAGGGAGTTGTTCTGGAAAGCATTCACTTCCACTAGTGAGAGAGAAATTGTGTATGAATATATCAAAGTTCTTGCAGCCATCATGTTAATTTATACATGCAGTGTTACACTTTAAAATACATTTAAGTACTGCTTAGGGCCCATTAATTTAACATAGTGATTTGATTAAATATATATTGATTAATTTGGCATTGCTTTGCCTCCAACTATTACTGTTGTAGCTTTTCTGATAATATTTAGATTGATTGAGCAGTGACAACTTGTCCTCTATCTGTCCTTTCCTTTAATACTATCTTAATCCTGCTTGAGGAGATTATTGGCAGTATGTCCTGAGCAGTAAGGAACAATCTGTTGTTTACAATAAGATTTTCCCTTTTCTTCCAACAGAGTACTCCCAGGGGAATGTGATGTTGTATTTCTATACCATTTGTGCATATAATTCAGGAGTCAAGGTGGCATAGAATACACTGTGGGCTAGAGATGTAAATGTTCTGGAATTTTTGAACTAATTGGGGGGGGGACTTTGGAAATAAATGGGAAAATTGGGGACAACGACTTTTTCCCCCTCCAAAGCTTTCAGAAATTGTATGTTTCTTCCATGGGCATGCCTCCGTTTTTTATAATAGAAGTAGATGTATAAAACAGAAGTCTTGGTTACTTCTGCTCTTGGCTATACTACTATCCCACTCTCAAGTCATAATCCCTTTCCTCCTGTTTCCCCAAGAGCAATATTATGCTAATTAATTAATTATTATTAATTATATTAAGAAGAAGCAATAACAGCAAAATACAGAAAACCATTTACTGCATCTTTGTCCTTCTTTTAGAGACAAATATACAGTATATGTATTGGCACCCAGTACAGTATAGTGGATAGATTAATGGAATCGGGAGATCTGGGTCTGTCTTCTAGCTCTGCTGTGGAAACTCACCTGGGCAAGGGGTGGAGTAGCACTGGCAAAACCACTCCATAAATACCTCACTTACCATGAAAACCCTATTAGAATTGCTATAAGGTAGTTCTGATTTGATGGCGTGTAACAACTATGTATGTACTACATGTTCTTCAGATTCTTTCTTTTATTACCCTGCTATCCACTGTGATACATTTCCTTTGTAGTCTTCAAATGTTGCTAGATACAGCAGATTCTGTGCTTTCATTAGCATAAAACATCCAGAGAAAATGACTTAACAAAGGCCCATGTATGTTTCATGTTTCAGCAGCAGCAGAAAATTTATTTATTATTTATTTATTATTTACGCTTGTATACCGCCCCATTCCCACAATGGGGACTCTGGGCGGTTCACAGCATCAAAATTAAAACAGCAAAAATCAATTACAAACAACAATAACAAAGCTACAATGTCCAAAAGTAATTAGGCGGGGTTACAATGTCCAGAAATATTTAGGCGGGATATTAAACAAAAAAAAAACCAGAGTGGGACCTTAGACATCGCCGTAAGCTTCTCGAAAGAGGATGGTCTTAAGATTCCTCTTAAACGCTTCCAGCGATGGAGCCAGCCGTAAATCACTAGGAAGTTTATTCCAAATGGATGGAGCCACTACCGAGAAAGCCCGCCCACGAGTACCAGCCTTACGGGCATCCCTCGGTGTGACCGTCCGCAGTGATAAGGCCACCGAGGCTCGGGTGGGTCGGGCCAGATCTAATTGTCGGGAGAGACGCTCCGCCAGATAAGCCGGGGCCAAGTCATGGAGGGTTTTGTAAACCAAAACCAACACCTTGAACCTTATTCGGGAGGCAACAGGTAACCAGTGTAGGCGAGCCAGGATAGGGGTGGCGCGGTCATAGCGGCGCGCACCGACCACCAGCCTGGCCGCCGTATTCTGTACCACAGTCCTCAAGGAGCCCTCATCGAGGTACGGGCGAATCTGGGCGATAAGCCTAAGATGGTAAAAGGCCGACCTGACCACGGCTGACACCTGAGGTTCCAGGGTCAGATCCGGGTCCAGGACGACGCCCAGATTCCTCACTCTTTGCGCCAGCTGGAGGGCGGACCCATCCAGACTGGGAAGAGGGCCACAGTACCCCTCCGACGAGCCCCCGAAGAACATAACCTCGGTCTTGCCTGGGTTGAGCCTAAGCCTGTGGGACCTGGTCCAGTCCAGTACCGCAGCCAAGCAACGATCAAGGGTCCCGACGGCCTCCACTGCACAGGTGGAAAAGGAGAGATAGAGCTGCGTGTCATCAGCGTACTGATGGCAGCAGACTCCATAACTCCGGATGATCTCAGCCAGCGGCTTCATATAGATGTTAAAGAGCATTGGGGAGAGTGACAACCCCTGAGGCACCCCACAAGAGAGTGTCCAGGGAGCCGACAACTCACCCCCCAAGCTCACTCGCTGGGTGTGGCCCCCAAGGAAGGACCGGAGCCAGGCCAAGGCCTGGCCTCCAATCCCAACCTCAGAGAGCCGCTCCAGCAAGATACCGTGGTCGACGGTATCAAAAGCCGCTGACAGGTTGAGAAGGACCAGCAGGGTAGAGCAACCCCTGTCAGCCCTCCTCAACAGATCATCATGCAGCGCGACCAGGGCCGTTTCGGTCCCATGACGCGGCCTGAACCCGGACTGGAAAGGATCCAGGACATGGTTCTCCTCCAGGAACGACTGGAGACGCAGGGCGGCGACTCGCTCGATCACCTTGCCCAAAAAGGGAACATTGGCTATGGGACGATAGTTGGACAAGTCGTCCACTGCCAAGCCGGATCTTTTAATAATGGGCTTCACCACCGTCTCCTTCAGAAGACTGGGAAAAATCCCGTCCTTGAAGGAGGTTGAGGCAATCAGTAAAAGAAATACCAAAAATAGCCACCGAAAATACAATTCAAAATAAGACAACCAAAAAACAATAACCAAATAACCTGGTAACAAAACAAAACAGTACGATAGACACTATTAATAATAAGATTAAATATAAAAAGGTCAAGGGTAGCCCACAGGGAGATGGAATAAGTGGGGAGGAGAAGGGGGGGAGAGGGAGGAAAGTGGGGCAACAGTATCACAAGGCAGCAAATGGTCATAGATGTCAAACTCAAGGGAGCAACAAAGAAGGCTCGGAGGAAGTCCACCGCTAGGGTCGACAGCCTCATGGCTCAATTGATCCCAGGGGAGGGCCACTCCAGGCCAACCTGCACCCTTGGATCATAGGTAGTTCAACAGTCAGATAGTACAGCCAAGCGGCTCACAGCTTACAACCAGGCCCGTCCGAATAAGGTGGTCCAAGGGTTCCGGAGTCCAAGGCCGGTCCTCAAGCCGGCTTGATGGTATAAGCTCATCATTCGAGTACCATGGGGAGTAGTCAGCGTGGGTCCATTGGGCATGGTGATACCGGTGGCCGGTATGCTGCGGCAAGGATGGAAAGTCCGCGCCTGGCCCGACCCCCCCGGCAAAAGACGCCGGCGGCCGCCCCGCCGCCCGAGGACCAGCCCGGCGGGGGGGGCAGGCTGCGGCAAGGATGGAAAGCCCGCGCCTGGCCCCACCTCCCGGCAAGAGACGCCGGCGGCCGCCCCGCCACCCGAGGACCAGCCCGGCGGGGGGGGGGGCAGGCTGCGACAAGCATGGAAAGTCCGCGCCTGGCCCCCCCCCGGCAAGAGACGCCGGCGGCCGCCCCGCCACCCAAGAGCCAAGGCCCCCCCAGGGTGAAGACGGCGGCCCCCCCAGCTCAGCTTCGGCGGCCGCCCCACCATCCGATGGTCCCGATGGTGGCACCGGCGGCCGACCCACCGCCCGAGGACCAGCCCGGCGGGGGGGGGCAGGCTGCGGCAAAGATGGAAAGGCCGCGCCTGCCCCCCCCGGCAAAGGACGCCGGCGGCCGACCCGCCGCCCAAGAGCCAAGGCCCCCCGGGGCGAAAACGGCGGGGGGGGCCCCCAGCTCAGCTGCGGAGGCCACCTCGCCGCCCCACCACCTGAAAGCCCGAAAGCCCCGCCAGCGGTGCCGGCGGACGGCCCACCGCCCGAGGACCAGCCCGGCAGGGGGGCCAGGCTGCGGCAAGATGGAAAAACCGCGCCCGGCCCCGGCCCCCCAAAGTTTAGAAGGGACGCCAACGGCCGCCCCGCCGGCCAAAAGCCAAGCCCCCCCCCTGGCGCAAAGACGGCAGAAGCCGCCTACTCACCTCCGGTGGCCGCCCAGCCGCCCGATAGCCCGATCCACAGGGGGAAAACAGGCGGCAGCAGCGAGAACGCTGCGAGTTGGAACGCCGCGAGTTGGAAATGGCGCCGGCGGCCGAGCTGCCGCCCAAGATGTAATTCCCCCGGAGGGGAGGCGGCGGGAGGGAGAGAAGGCCCCCCAAGCTCCCCGAACGACCAGGGCAGCCCCATTGACCAAAACTAAAAATAAAACAAAGAACAAGGCAGCGCTAAAAGAAAAAATAAAAAAGCGCCCGAGCGCGATAAGCCGAAGAAGCAGCTGCCGCCCGCCATCTTGCCCTCTAAATAACCTTCCATGTGCTCTGCAGCTTTGAAACTGAGCCGCTTTTGAATTTTACATGTTTTGGCCTTATGACAATGTATACATACTATTTCCAATACCATGGAATACTTCTGTAATGCCTCAAATTGTGAATTGGTCTCACAAAACCAGTGGCACACTTTTTAGCACACTTACTTGTAAGTAAGCTGTGCTTACAATGAACTTTTGTCTATGCAACCCTACATGACTGCAAGCCAGAGATGAGAAGGGCTCAGAACCATTATACTTGGTGTATAAAAACAACAGGATACTGACCCCTGTACTACTAAGCCCTTTGTGTCTCCTCTTCCTCTGCCTCCCTCAGAGCTGGACAGCTGTGGTCATCTATGTGTTCTTGGCCTCTTAACTCCAATCTGACCCAGGCAGTTTAGTTAATGTTGAGAGATTTTGGAAGTTGCCATTTAAAAATATCTGGAGGACAACAGTTGTCTACATCTGTCCTAGATAAAATTTTCACATATAATCTTTGCTTTGCACACTCAAACACACTTTTTTGTATATAGAGAATACTGTTCTTATACACAATCATAACATTGATTTTACATGGTAAAATGTATTTTAAATACAATAATAAACTATTTTTTATTATTGTTAAGGATTCTTGTAAGAATGGCTACATTATATCCTTCACTGGTGAATTATTTCTGGATAGAGTGGTTATAATACTGGAAAGAAGACTGATGACTTAAGCAAGTACTATGACAGATTATTCACTCATGTAGCAGCAATATTCTGGAAAAGAAACACTTCCAGCAATTGTGAAGGATTTGGCTAACCTGCAAGATGAATCGTTACACAACCTTGAAGCAACTTGGGGATGGAACGTATGGCAGTGTGCTGATGGGCAAGAGCAACGAATCAGGGGAGCTGGTGGCTATCAAAAGGTATGTAGGTGTACTGTTAAACTGTTGTGTTTTTAATGTCCAGCAGTCATATCATATTCCACTTCTAAGTAAGCCCCTCTAAGGTAACTAGAACTACTCTAAGGGTAGTGTATAACTGGGGTGGGCACTATGAAGTGCCAGAAGGGCCCAAATAAAGATCCCCAAACTATCCTGACACAGTTATCCCCCCCCACACCATTATTAATAGTAGAATCTAGTCAAAAAATACCCTTTGCCTTCTAGGGAAATAGAGGCCCCAGACCCTCTTGCAGGCTGCGTAGAGTCACCCACCCTCCAACTTTGTATTTTTTTTTATTGTCCACCAGATAACAGAAGAAGGCTTTTTTGAAGTCATAAAATGGGGTCAAACATGTAGGAGCGGGTAAGGATGTGGCCTTCCAAAATCTGGGAATCTATAGCCCACTCCTGTTGCACAGATACATAGTGTTGGTTGACAAGTTTTAATACAAACACTGCCAATAATACTGCTCCTTGAATATGCTCTTTAATCAATGGACTGTTATGTAACTTAATGTCTTCTAGCTTGCATCCCATAGATGACGTCTATTTTCCCCTCACTTTGCTCTCCTTCATTACATAGAAAGTATAGGCGGTAGAGGTAGTTCATCATTTTCGTTTAAAAGAGGTATTGCTGCCTGAGTCCAGGTACCTGAATGATACCATTTGACCCTCTTGTAAGCTGCATTATTAAGTGGCTAAATGGATTGCTTAGGAATAGCTTCTGTTGATGACATCCTGCTCATTTAGTTCAGACCAAAGTTGCCATTTAACAGTTTTGCAATTGAGGAAAACTGTGTAAAATACAGTCCCAGAACAACCTCATCCCTGCATGTGGTAAAGTTGCCATCACAGTTGGATGTCAAGCCCATAAAAGTAAAGTGAGAGAGAACTTCCTGTTTCTATAGTTCTGTTTTCCTGGTACTCTACAAGTTTAGAGTCATGTCAGAATGTCAAAACTTAACAGACATTTTCAAAAATATATTTTCCTTTCCCCTCCTTTTTCTTGGTCTTGCTTGCTTTTGTTGCATCTTGTTAAGGCTAGGGGAGGGACAAAGGACCCCAACTGAGACAAGATAGTGATAGAAAAGTCAACATAATTTACACTTAAGTTAAAACAAGAAGAAGGTGTTTTGGGGTGCATTCCCAAGCTTACTTGCTAAGGCGTTGGGACCATGAGGTGATTTACCCAGGCTGCAGGCAAGGGACTTTCACATTTCCCTCAACTGCCCTGAGTTGAGGAGAAGAGGATCTTCTTTCTCCAAAAGCAGTCTAAGACAATTTGCTGCCTACAAAAAGAATAAGATGCTGCCCTTGCTTTCTCTCTTACTAAAGTCAGTGAGGAAAAAATAAATAAAAGTATGGCTACGTTGAGTGTGCTGAGGCATTTGGGGTGATATGGTGTAGAAATAAAGGAGTGGGTGAGAGTAGGGTACAAATGGGGAGATGTGAAGGTAGAGAATGCCCTAAGCTGCTGTGGTGGCTTTCTAGATGTTATGGACCACAACTCCCACAGTCCTTTGTCATTGGCGATCTAGGCTTGGAATTCTGGGAGTTGTGGTCCAAAACATTGGGAGTGCTGAAGGTTCGCCACCACTGCAAGGTATCAAGACAAAGAGTTGGGAGATGGATTTTCATGGAGAAAAGGGGGCTAAGAGATCTTGGATACAAATAGAGACTGGCAAGTTAAAAATGTATACTAAAGTGTCCTGCTTATATACCACCCCATACCACTTCAAGTAATCTCCGGGTGGTTTACAGTTTAATTAAAGTATGCAGGCTACACATCCCCCCCCCAAGCAAGCTGGGTACTCATGAGCCGGCTACCTGAGATTGAAACCCAGGTCGTGAGCACAGCTTTACCTGCAGTATAGGCATTTAAGCACTGCGCCACAAGGCTCAGTAGGGGTAAACGTCATAACAAACTGATGGGATGCAAAGTGCTCTTGGTACAAACATGGAGAGGAGAAATGGGGATAATGTTTCCTCAGAGGAGTAACTAAAAATGTCCTCTATTCCTAGGACAGAAAATGGAATCTCTACACAAAATAAGCCTTCTCTTTCTCCGTCCAAGAAGGGGAAGCAGAGGGCTCTCACTTTTCCGTCTCCCAGGGGCAGCTGCTAAGTGAAAGATTAGTAGAGAGCAGAGGGACAAAAAAAGAAGGGCAGAAACTACCTTTCTCTTTTAAAAAAAAGTCAGATGCTGTGAAGTCATCTGTTAACATCTGAAATCAGGAAAAGCTCCACGTCCTCATGGTCCCTTCATAACCAGATGCGTCCCTTAACATCACACCTGAGTAGCCTGGAGGAAACACAGAGAAGGAGGATATGATAATGGGGTCCATGGGTAGAAGTCCCTGTCCTTACATTTTACAGTATTTTCCATGTATAAGACGATATTTTTGGTTTTTTTAAAATTGTTAGACTAAAAATTGAGGGTCATCTTATACACGGAGGTAAGCCAAGGAGAGAGCCGTGCTCTTGCGAAATTAATTTGGGGTTGGGAAAGTAAGGGCTGTCTTACGCATTGTGGCATCTTATAAATGGAAAAATACAGGTCATTTACTGTCAAGGCTGTAGCTCTGATGTACCTGGCCCAATTCCTACATCAGTCATGGTGGCATAACACAAACAGTGTCACTTCCGGATAGGAATTTTTTCAAATGTGCCTCTGCATGCAACTGATAATGTCTACCGTGATTTATTAACTTCGTGATTTGTCTCTTAAAGTTACACAGTTTGTATAGCTGCACGAGATGATTTTGACCAGTCATTTGTCTATGTATTTATTAGATCTGAGTTAAATATTGCAATGCAGGATATAGCCTGTTCAGTTTTTTGTTTTCCTTGGTGTGTTTTATCTTGTTTACTTAACAACAGTTTTCTTGTTTGTTTTTTATTACAGAATGAAAAGGAAGTTTTATTCTTGGGATGAATGTATGAACTTGAGAGAAGTCAAGGTAGTGTTGCTAATTGGGAATACATTCCTTTAGATAGAAGTGTCAGACTGGAGCACTGACCCCAGGTCTGGCCCTCCTGCTCTATTGTCAGTATACAAGCCAAAGCAAACTGAAGACAGTGATGACAGAAGCAACAAGAATTGCTAACAGACCACTGTTAGGTTGAGGCCTTTATACTCTGTGACTCACTGTATTTTCAAAAGAGCCTTTGAAGAAAAGCAATTGCTGACTGCATTGCACACTGAATTTTACAGCACTGGGCTGTCTATAACCAAATAAGTCTGCCTGTGTCACCATCATGCAACCTTTTTCTCAAGCTCCACTGATGAGATTTCATGTTATCTGGCTGTTCACATTTTAATTATTTAAATCATCAGGGGAATCGGTGGAGTTTTGCAAAATTCATGAAGGAAATACAGTAAAATATATGGCTGCACAGAAAGGAATAAAACTGGAAAAGAGCTCTGTAAGAAATCTGGTCACCTTAAGATAAGTATTGACCAGGCAAAGCGCAGTATTCCTGATACTTTGGGACTTCAGACATCCATGTTTTTGGACTGTATGTATCCATCTTCATTTTCATTAATTATGCTGGCTGTGGCTGAGTTGCAGTTGAGCAGCATCTACAGGGTGCACTTCTATACTTGATCTAAAGCTATGTAGACTGTACAAATGGTGCTTCTGTGGAACTCTCTGCCACAGGATGTGGTGATGACATCTGGCCTGGATTCTTTCAAAAGGGGACTGGACAGATTCCTGGAGGAAGAGTCCATTACAGGTTACAAGCCATGATGGGGATCTGTTATCTCTAGGCTTAAAAAGAGGGTACTTCAAAGGCCAGATACAGGGGAATTGTATCAAGAGGTAGCTATCTAGTCTCGTGCGCTCCCAGAAAAAATTGGCGGGGACACTGTGAGATACAGGAAACTGGGCTAGATGGCCCCTTGGCCTGATCCAGCATTGCCTTTCTTATGTTCTTATTTTCTTCAAAGACCTACATATTTGTTTCATTGATTGCTCGATTTCTGTCTTTTTGTCACAGAACTGGAACACATGGCAGCTCATATAAAGATTAAAACATACCCATAAAATGTTTTTTAAAAGGACATTGATAAAATGTGCAAATGGTTGTGGTGAATGCAGTTAGACTAACTATAATAGGAATACACTGTTCTTTAGAAACAATTTGAAACACGTTAATAAAGAATGCAGAATATTAAAGAAACCATAAAGACCCGTTAGGCTAATTTACAATTTACATTAATCTCATATATGATCTTCACATAGACTTTTTGTCTTTGAATGGTTAAGACTAGTCAGAACATTAGTTTAAAGTTGTGTCTGGAGTTGTTAGGACAATGAAAGACTTTTGCTTCTAGCAGAGTGTGTCTGTCCAGATGATTTGAAATTAGGAAATGTGAAAGTCAATCACTAAATACTCAATTGCCACACACTATTAGTGATTGAGGCATAAGATTTGTTTAATTTTCTATGGTTCATCATGACTAATTGCAGAAGTGCTAGGTGGGGCATATATCAGTTGTGCACTTGGACATATGAGCAGGTACACAATTGAGATGTACCCTAGAAACCTCATCATTTAGTTGCACTTACCTGAGGTAAGCCAATGTGTTTTTCCATGTACAGTGCCTCTTGGAGATGGCTTCAGGGTACAAAGAGCCACATAATTGACCTTCAGAATCTTTGTCCAATTTTTTCCTTCACAGGGTTATTCCCAGGCTTTCTTGTCAGTGACCTCTAAGAACAATTACTTATACAGTATTTAATATTTCCTAAGAAGTAGCCATGCTATTCTATCTCAGCACAGAGGTGGGTGGGCTGGTTATAAAACTGCTATCACATACTCTGACTGACAAACAACACTAAGCATTTCTCTGATGGGCAGATCCACTGGATGTATGTATCATTCTAGCTAGGGACTGCAGCATCAAGTAATTAACAGCTTGATAGTCTCATCCCTGAATTAACTAGGCACTGTAATTTTGATATCTCATCTGGTCTGGACTCTCACTACCATGGAGAGATGCCTAAATATAGGACACACACAGTGTTTTTACTTTGTGTGTCTGGAGAAGTGGATTTTGATCCATGAAAGGTCACATTCTTTCCCTTTAAAGTACCAAAATATTTTATCTGTTCTCTCTCTTTCCCTCTCCCCCAACATATTTTAAATAAATGACATTATTTGGCTTGTGTTAGAAGAAAAGTCAGGGCTGAAATCATTCCTTTTCATGCATTACAGTCTCTGAAAAAACTTAATCATGCCAATGTGATAAAGCTGAAGGAAGTCATTCGAGAAAATGACCATCTTTATTTTGTGTTTGAATATATGAAGGAAAATCTCTATCAGCTGATGAAAGACAGGTATGCTGCTTTTAAGTGTAGTACTGCATCATGTGTTGTGTATCTGTAGATGTTTTCTGCCTTCTTGTAACTCTCTATATCACAGTTGGGTGATTAGTATTTTAATAATGTAAAATTGTCCAAAATTTACTTAGCATGTCAAAAGGGTGGGTCTCTTTTATTCTTCTAAAACAGTCCTACCGAGAATTGGTCCAGATAAGTTCAGGTACTAGAGCAGCAACATTTTTCATATTTAACTTTTTGTTTTCCTAAATGACTTTAGAAAGACAGCTTCCTAATGTCTCTTGGGTTGGCTGTTAATGTGACACACCAAAGCTCTTGAATGTTATCTTAACCTTCATACACCATGATGGGAGACTTGAGCCCAGTATCCTGTTCAGATTACCAGCTGCAGAATGGAAGTTGCAGCAGTCATGGCTGTTTGGATAAATGGCTGTCATCTGACAGGCATCTCTAAGCAACTGTGACTACTTTTGCAATGTCTATTATGAAAATAGTAACCTGATTAGGATACTGATCGTAATGTCCCAGAATCAATTTTTTATTGTAGAATCTACACAGAACTTAAGCTACAATGTAAGTGTTCTTTAGCACTGGTAACTAGAGTTATAAACAATGTCCCCAGAATTCAGGCACCTGCTGTGCATTGTTTTTTCCTACAAATAAAAAATTGCAACACGGACTATGTATTGGGACACAAAAGTTTTTGATGCCCCCACTCTTTTTGGGGGTGGGGGGTGGCAAAGCATGATGGAGCAAAGCAGATGTGGCACATTCTGCTCATCTGAATGTTGACCCCCATTTGGGGGGAATTCTCCCCCCCCCTTGGGGAGAGACATTAGAAATCAGTGGGTCAGGAAATTACCCCCCCCCCCCCCCAATGCAGGATTTATTTTATCTGGTGTAATTTATCTTTTATTCTACTTGGTCTCTTTCTCCGGGTGTTTGACTGGAATACACTTGGTTCTGAATACCAACATTTTATTTAGACACAGAACATTTTAATATCTCAAAGTACTTTGAAATTCTCATTGGTGGCACAATACACCCTACAGCTCAAACAGCACAGATTTTTTTTTCCTTTTTGGTAGATATGGGTTAAACATGTATTTGCCCATCAGGTAATATTTTCCTAATCTCTAAAGAAAGCTAGTTAGCTCTTCAAAATTTACTTCTTTAGCTAATGAGCATTATAGATGCTATTTAAGCCCAAACATTATCTAAATATCATGTTGTATTTACCGAGATGAATATTGTAAATTGTTCTCATGCCATTTGTAATACTAATTACATTAATTAAATAATTTTAAATAGTGCTGTGGTTTTTGAAACTATTCAATTGTGCATTAAAGCTGATATTGATTAAAACAGATGGAATTGTTAGTTCAGCATTTTTTCAGATGCTTTAGCTCAGTGGTTCTCAAGCTGTGGGTCCCCAGATGTTCTCGGATTGCAACTCCCAGAAGTCTTCCTCATTAGCTGAGCTGTCCAGGATTTCTGGGAGTTGCAGTCCAGGAACATCTGAGGACCACCAGGTGAGAACCACTGATTTAGCTGATCTGCAGAATCATATGACTAGCTTATGTAACCAGCCAAGGATTGATAATGTAGTTTTCTGCCCTGCTTGCCTGTATATAATATAGCACTGCCAAGCTCCAAAACTTACATTGGCTAAATATAGTGAAACTCTTAGATTAAGTTATGGAAACAAACAAATGAAATGAAAGTTAAATGCCATTTTTATGTCCAGCTATTATGTTATGTTCTTTGTTCTTGACTTGGGGGGAATTACTTTGTACATTTGCAAAGTTTCAAAGTAACAAAAATATGTTGACTGTTAATTTGCTTCTTTACAGAACTAAGTTGTTCCCTGAGTCTGTCATCAGGAACATTATGTATCAGATATTACAAGGGTTAGCTTTTATTCATAAACATGGTGAGTCTTTCCATACTCGTGATTTTTCTGAGTAAATTTAAATAAGGAATATTCATAAGTAGCAAAATATGTAATGACTTGAATTGTAGTTGGTTTATTTCTTTTATTATGTAGTGACAAAGCACTGTGTGAAGAATGAGGCTTCTTACTGACAGGTATTTCATATTGTTTTCTGAAAGAAAGGTGTCATGTATGTATTTGCAATTAAATTATAGCATCTCCAAAGTCGACAGTTCTTTCATTCTTCCTTATGTTTTTCTGAAAAGCTGTCTTGTTTAGAAATCTTCTGATGTCACTTTCCAGGGTAGTCCCCTTTTATACTTCAAGCTGTTGTATTGCTGTATATATTATTATTTTTATATTAAACATTATCTGTTTTTTATATTTTTGCTTTGGAATTCTCCATATTTTAAATTAAGTGGCTGTGTAAGATTACTTACCAGGCCAAATTTACTTTATGTTTACGTTATAAACACCTTCCAACTACAGTATCTAAATTATTGGTAAATTGCTCCATGATTGATTATTTTGCTTTAAAAAGAAAATGTTAGTGCATTTGTTCCTTAAAATATCTAACATAATTCTTGTATGAATGCACAACTCTTGTTTTCTTGTTTCTTTACTTCTCTGCACAACAATTTTTAGTCCAAGAGCATGTGAAGGCTTAGAGTCTTCTTGGAGTTGGCTGTTCAGGCCTACAAAGAAAACATATTAAATGTTTTGATAAAAGATACCACAGTAAAGAAGTCTTTCTTGTGTTGTGTGGGTCTGCTGTTATAGGTCACCTCGTTACATGCAGTCAGGCAGTGTGTGGTTCTCAGTCTGCATGAAAGACTATAAACAAAGTATTGATCAGATAGTTCATAATGATAGCTTTAGCAGTGCCATTTTGATGTTTGTATTATTTGTATATGACACTCAGGCCTTATGTGTTGAACACACTATACAGCAGCATCTAACTCACTAAGCTGTGTACAAAGATTACTGGATTTGGGTCATTGTCTGGTTCTCAATCTGTCAGCTGACAGACAGAGTAGATTGTTGGAATGAGTTAAGGGTCTCAGTTAAAGACTAGGAACATAAAAACTATTCTCTCTTGGTATTCTGTCTTGATAAAATTATTCCCTATTACTTGCTAAATGTAGAGTGATACTTCTGCTTTAGCTGTACACTTTTCTGCCAATATTACAATAGTTGGAATTATTTCCTTAGTTTAAATAGCTGATTTTTAAAACTAGTATGAATTGTGCTTCAGGCTTTAATTGGTTCAGTCTTGAAGGAAACATCTTAAATGGGAGTTGCAGTGAGTTAAAGGCATACTTTTAAAAAATAGGCTATTTTGGAGCGTACTGTAGTTGTTACAGCTATCATTTTAATGGTTCTTCGTTCATAGGATTTTTCCACCGGGATATGAAACCTGAAAATCTTCTGTGTATGGGTCCAGAGCTTGTTAAAATAGCTGACTTTGGATTGGCTAGGGAACTACGATCTCAACCTCCCTATACTGACTATGTCTCCACCAGGTGGTAAGTATATTGTTCATTAGGGTTTTTCTTTAGCACTTATACTTTTATACATGTGAACTGAAGCTACTTTACTTCACCATTACAGGTACCGTGCCCCTGAGGTTTTATTGAGATCGTCTGTCTATAGTTCTCCAATTGACATATGGGCTGTTGGCAGTATAATGGCTGAACTATACACACTAAGACCACTATTTCCAGGAACGAGTGAGGTTGATGAAATCTTCAAAATTTGCCAAGTGCTAGGAACCCCAAAGAAAGTAAGCTGTTTTGAAAATATGTACTGGTACATACTATTAGGAATCAAATGAAAGTAACATTGAGTAACAGTGAGATGATTATGTTTCTGAGTTGCTTACTAATTTCATTTCATAATTATTTTGACAACTACTTTGTGTTTCTTCAGTACAGTTTATTCCTTGGAATGTTGTGATTAGTATTTGCTTTGAAATTAACATATTTCTATAGGAAACACTTTTTATAGGAAAAAGGTTACGTAAGATTTTATGTAGGACAGCTGTTAGTCTTTATCCTTAGAGAGTAAATTATCATTTATACATTTTTGAAGTACATAAATATGTCAGTAGTCAATTATCCATATGGTCCCTTCCAGCTCTGCAGTTCAATGGTAGTGGAATGTGTTCCTTAAATTGGGGTATTGTATTGTAAAAAGTAATGTATCTTTAAAATGGGAATGAGAAACACTTTCCATTTTGAAGATTTGTTGTCCTATAGCTTGGGGATCTCATGCGTGGACAGGCCTGGCAATATATGGGTCAGGAACACACACACACTCATTCATTTTCTTTTTCTCTTCCCTTCTTCACCCACCACCCAGGCAGCCTTGATCCAAGATAACAACAGAAAAGCAATGATCACTTTTTAAAATCTGGGATACAATTGCTATTTTAGTGCTGTTCCTTGTTTTGCCACAGATATATGATGGGTGATCAGCTAAGCAGTAGGGAGGGCATCTAAGAGCATGTAGGCTGCATAGAGCAAGGGTTCACTCTCAGTTGCCTACATGTCGTCTTAAAGGACGAAGCGAATGGACACAGTATGATAAAGTAAACAAACTCACATCCTTTTTAAAAAGAAAAAGATATAAAGAAACACTAATTATCCTAAATATCAAAGAAAAACAACACAAAAAACCAAACAAGAGATAAAAATGTTGTGGCACCTTAAATATATTTAATGTGGGTGTTTGTGGATCAAATCCACTTCCTCAGAAAATATCTTATGTGTTTTTTCAGTATGAAACTTTTATATAAACCAAAACAGTTGTTTTCAGTTTCCACTTGTTTAGCAAGTATAAAATGTTTTATTTCAGACTTATATTTTAGATCAGCTATAAAATAGATATTTTTTGATCAGAGCTATACTTTTGGATCTGATAATGTAATCCTGTACGTGTGGACATTTCCCTCTGAGTTCAGTGTGGTTGCTCTCAAGTGGATGATGCAAGTTTCAGCTTTATTCTTTATCAGTGAAGCTTAATTTTTTTTTTATGTAGCCTGTGCTCAGGATGATTGTCACATTCTATAGCTAATTGTGCTACTATAGAAAACAACAGCTGCCTAGATGCCCTGAGCACATCCATTCTCACCTGATTTCAGAAGCTAAGCAGGGTCGGCCCCGGTTAGTACTTGGATGGGAGACCACCAGGGATTACCAGGTGGTGTAGGCGCCTGGAGTAGGAACTGGCAAACCACTCCAGTATTCCTGCCATGAAAACTCCATGGACATGGAGTCATGAAGAGTCGGTCACGACCGTAACGACACTACACACACACAGAAAACAAGCTAGCAGTTTCTGACATGGACTAGCAGTCTGGAAGCCTTAATTGCAATCAGTTCTTAACCAAAAGATAATTTAAACAGTAAAGCAATGGCTAAAATCCTATTGCATAGCTTAGTGACTTGCACCTTGACTAGGCCCTGTGACTCAGTGGGTATTCAGTGATTCAACAACTCCTCTGGAAATCTTTGATACAATGGACCTAATCTAGTACTTACTTACTATACTAAAAATAGGATTTCAGCGAATAAACTGTATTTTATTTTATTGTTTTCAAAACAACTTTTTTTATTAAAAAAACAGAGTGATTGGCCAGAAGGTTACCAGCTTGCAGCTGCAATGAATTTTCGCTTTCCTCAGTGTGTCTCCATAAACCTAAAAACTCTCATTCCAAATGCCAGCAATGAGGCAGTACAGCTTATGAGTGATATGCTGAACTGGGATCCAAAGAAACGACCTACTGCAAGTCAGGTATATAAGCACTGTTGTTTTAAATAAAATGGAGAATCCACTTTAACCACATTGTGCTTAGGCTAATGCTAAAGCTTCCTGCATCAATTCTGAGCTATTCAAGGTATTTCTGTATTATCCAGATTTCATTCTACCAAAACTAGAAAGAAGTAATTATTGAAGGTTTTATTTTTAAGGACGGATGCATGATTTTCAAAATAGTTTCATAAAATTTTTCTGATACCGAAATACATAAAGCAAAGCCTCTTATCCTGAAAACACATTCTTCTACTATATGTCAAAGTAGAAGAAACAATGAGCCTGTGCCTGTTTTTTTAATGCTTCAGTGTAGCGACAAATATACTCTGTAGTAGTCAGATCACAGTTCTATAGTAAAGATTGCATTACTGCTTATACTTTAGAAAATAAATGATAATAAACAGTAAAAACAATGCATACATTTTTCGATATACCCTGTTATTGACAGGTGTAATAGATACAAGATGGAAATAATACTTGGTTTCAAGGCCATAGGCCTTTGGAAAACAACACATGCTTTTTTGTAGATAATCATGACTTTGCAACAGTTATGCACACATTTGAAACTTCAAGGTCTGATTACTAAAATACAGTAGCACCTCATAAGGCGAATTTAATTCATTCTACGAGTCATTTCGTTTTACGAAAAATTCATTTTACGAGGCACGGTTTCCCATAGGAATGCGTTGAAAACCAATCAATCCGTTTCAGAGGAAATGGATTAATAGGTTTTCAGTGCATTCTTATTAGAAGGCTGTCTAAGCCCCCCTTAATCAAGGGACAGTGGAAGGCTCCCCCCCCAAACACACAGCTGACAGAGCTGTCAAAATCAGGTGTCTGTTTCGGCTGTATGGAGGAGCCAGTGATTGGGGAGGGGGCACCCACTTCCTCTTCACCCGTGTCTCTCCGCAGAGACTTGGGTGAAGAGGAGGAGTCTTGGTTGTTGGGCAGAGCAGGCAACGATGGATCTTTGCCAGCCCAGGCACCTTGCAAGGAAAGCGGCAGGGGTGATCCGCCGCCGGCGCTTGTCTTACAAGCCTCCTGGGCTGGGAGGAGATAGATGTTTAAATGTCCCTCCATGAGCACTCAGGCCCAGGCCAGAGTGCTTGTGGCAGGACATTTTAAAATGGATCTGCTCCCAGCCCATGTTGCTTGGAAGGCAAGCAGTGGCAGCAGATCACCACTGCTGCTTCCCTTCCAAGAAGCACAGGCTGGGCGAAGATCAATGGGTCCGTGCTCTGCTCGGGCACAGCAACGGACCCATGGGTCTTCTCCCAGCTCAGGAGGGTTGCAAGGCAAGTGGTGGCAGCGAATCACCCCCCCCCACTTCACTTCCAAGCCGCACAGGCTGGGCAAAGATCAATGGGACCCTATTTTGCCCACCAGGCTGGGCGAGGATCAATGGTACCTTGTAAGATGAATGGAAATGGGAAGGATAAATCGTCTTACGAGTTTTTCCTATCCCTTATAAATTACATTCGTCTTACGGGTTTTTCATCTTAAGGGACAGTCATCTTACGAGGTATTACCATATGCTATACATGGAAACGTCCTTGAAGACAGTCTGAAAGCTTAACGGGTCTAAATTGCTATACTGTTGGTTGGTGAGATCAACTCTTGTGACACAACTAAAGCCACCTGTACCTCAGCTAAGCCCAGTAAGCAAGTATACACAACATGGCCAACTGCTGTAGCTGCTTTTTTTTTGGGGGGGGGGGCTTCTAGACCCAATTTCAGGAGATCCCTCTTATCCTGAAAAACATTCATAGACTGATATGATGTAAATCATGAAAATCTCTCCCTGTATAAGCCCACTTGGTTTCTGTTCTCATATTCCCTCCTACAGGACTGGGTTAGGCAACCACATGGCTCCCAGAGATTTTGAACTAAACTCTTCTAATCCCTTCTTGAATATGCTGCTGGTGGTTAATGGGAGTTGTGGTGCAAAGCACTTGGAGGAAACATGGTTTTCCTCCCTGCTTTAGGGAAATTAGATAACGATTTTAAAAGGAAGCTAAAATGACTAAACTGGGATGGTCACACTCTGAGCATATCATGGCAAGATTCACTGGAAGAGATAATCATAGAAAAAGTGGAAGGCAGTGGGAAAGAAAAAGAGCTGACATGGTATGGATTGACTGGGTAAAGAAAGCTGTGGTCATTAGCTAATGATGTTAATGATAGGGGGCTTTGAAGGAATTAATTCAAAGGGTCGCCATATGTTGGAAGCTACTTAATAACACATAGCACCAACAAAACATTTCTAAAACATGATTTCTGTGATTTTTATAACAGCTCTGTACAACAAATCATCACACAGTAACTGTTCTCATATTGTAGAGAGGCTTGGGCTGTTGAGATATGGATTGGTATGAGATTTGAACTAGTAAAGTCTTGGTTTCACACTGTGTTAATGCCAGCTATACAGTTTTATTTGCAGTTGAATTTCATTATTGACTTCAGTAATGCTGCTCTATACAATCATGTCTGTGCCTTTACCATTATTGTGCCTGTATTACACTTAATAATGTTGCTTTTTTTTCCTCCAGGCTTTGAAGTATGCTTACTTTCAAGTGGGTCAAGTTTTAGGACCACCTCCACAATATGTGGATCAGAAGCAATCTCATCCCAGGTCAACTCAGTCAACCGAGCCAAAACCATCTCTACCCAGATTAGAGCCTGTATCAAAGTTAGAATCAATATCTAAACCAGAATCTCAGTCTTCACCAGATGCACCTGAAAAACCTCAACCACAATATGTGCTAAGGAACAGCCAGTATCCCCTCCAGCCAATTCAGCTGCCACAAAATGCAACCAACCAGCAGCCATCAAAACAGCAGTCACAGTCATTTCTTCCAGCCATCAACAAAACCTCAGCACCAGTAAGTTGTGGGTGGGGAGGCGTGTCTGGAGTCTGGCGGGTGACTTCTGACAGCACCGCAGGTAACTTGTCACCAGCGGTCAACGTGTTGTGCAGGCCTGGTATAAGGATTTATGTAATCCGGCTATTAATGATAAATTGACTTGTGAATTTAACATTAGGAAAGGCTTGAGAAGGTCTAATGATTTTAATGGAATATGGGATAAGCTGTTGATATATGTATTTCAAAAAGGAAAAGGGTATACACCTGGAGAAGATTCAGTGTATTTCTGGAGGGAAATGGGCAATACCATAAGAGTTGTAAATTTGTTTAAGTCCCGAGTAGGGGATAGATTGCGTGGGGTTGTTGTTTTTTCTTTTGTCCTATTTACTTGAGTTTTGTTCAGTGTTTTTTCCCTTCACTGTATATTGTTGTTTTCATTTTGTATTGTATTTTTATAATTTTAATAAATAAAATAAAAAAGAACAAAAGCACAGATAAGTGCATATGCAACATTCAAAGAAAGGTATTTATAAAACCATTGTAGGGAAAGGTAGGTTTCAGGTAATCTATTATGTAATCATTGATCATTATCTCCTCTTATATTGTGAGACTTTGGTATGGTTAAAATAATATTATTCTTGCATCTTTGCAGATAATTGTATTGAGATAATTTTAAATGCCATTGAATATTCTTTGATATACCGTATATACAGTACTTGAGTATAAGTCGACCCGAGTATAAGTGGGGGCCCCTAATTTAAACCTAAAAAACTGGGAAAATTTATTGACTCAAGTATAAGCCTAGGGTGGGAAATGCAGCAGGGTCGGGCTACTCCTCCTTTGTGAGCTGTGTGTGTGTGTGTGATGTTTAAAATGACTTTTAGCCACCGAGGCAAGTGCTTGAGTTGGTGGCTAAAAGCCATTTTAAAACAATGTTTTAAAATGACTTTTTAAAAGTCATTTTAAACATGGGGGTCAGGAGAAGTGGCGCACAACGTTTTAAATGACTTTTAGCCACCAACCCAAATGTGCCTCAGTGGCTAAAATTATTGACCCGAATATAAGCCGAGGACCCCTTTTTTCAGCCCAAAATTAGGGCTGAAAAACTAGGCTTATATTTGAGTATATACAGTATACAGAACTATATATTCTGTTTGTATATAAGACCTCTAGAAAAGCAGAAAACATCATTATACTCAATTTTTAAATTTAGAAACCTTTGCAACATTCACAAATTGTTTCCTACATTTCTTAACCTAGTATGATGCTGTTCAAGTTTTAAAATAATGTCAAAAATGATGTAGATATTTTGTGTAATGAAAACAGAAGCAAATGGCCACAGGAGCTTCAAACGGTGCAGTGGGTCTGAAAAATTGTCGGCGTCGGTGGGGTCAGACTACGTTAAAAACCATGGATAGCTGGGATGATTTTGATGATGCCGAATTTGGAATTTCTCATTCTAAAAAACCAAGTGTTGCCATGTTAAATGAAAAAACCCCAAAGGAATCTCTTTTTAGGTAAGTTTTTTTCTTCATTGTAAATTTCAATCGGTTTGTAACATCTACATTTGCAGAAATAAGAATGCAGTTTTCTGGTTTTTTACTATGCAGCTGGCTTATGATGCTTGCTCCTTTATGTCAATAGTAATATTCAAGGAAATGTATTGTCTAAACATAATAATATTATGTCTGATGGGTATATCTGAGTATACATTGCATAAACTCTTTTTGGTCTATATTGATTGTTCCTGTCTGAGCTGTCCTATTTAGCCCAAGTCCAAATGCTTCTGTTTAGTGCAGATAAATAAATAAAATAATTTGATTTAACTACTTCTTTTCAATTATATTTTACTGCAGTTTTTAATTTGTGCTCTTAATACTAATTGTATTTAAAAGACTTATGCACCATTCACAGATGTTGCATTTTCATCTTTACTGACCCAATTTTAAATTGTTGTTCTGGTAAAACAAATTTCATTCTGAATAGACTAAATGTTGATTAATTAGGAATCAGCAAGCAAATGTTTGTATGTTTGCAAGACCTATTATGTATATGATATAAAATACATAACACCTCTTACTGCTGGAAAAGCACAGCCCTTTTGTTGAAAAATTGTGAAGTCCAAGAATCACTGGTCTGCTACATGCTCAGGCAGAACTAAAAAGGGTAGTAAGTGACCAGGTGTGTGTGTTGTTACAGTCGTGACCGACCCTTCGTGACTCCACGTCCATGGAGTTTTCTTGGCAGGAATACTGGATTGGCTTGCCAGTTCCTACTCCAGGCGCCTGCAGCACCTGGTATTCCCTGGTGGTCTCCCATCCAAGTACTAACCAGGGCCGACCCTGCTTAGCTTCCGAAATCAGGCGAGATCGGATGTGCTTAGGGCATCATGCTTAATTCTTAAGAATATTGTCATGCCACTGACTTGGTTGATTTGCTTTGAAGAGATTTGTGTAGGTTGTCTCAGAGACAGGTGGACATTACTGTGCTATCATTGGGAAGAGAAAGGCGGATGGACTATGTCACAGGAGATCTGTGGTTTGGAGAAACTAAACCACAGAGTTAATTTTTAATAGTCTGCTGCAGCAGGAACATACTTTGGGAGTATTTGGCTGTACAACATGAAGTGGAATTGGGAATACATTAAACTTGCCAAAGTGTTCACAAAATAGAGGAAAAACCAAACACGAAAGAGAGCTATGCTAGCCCCACCCCCACCCCATCATTGTTCTCTAGGTATGGAAAGAGGACATCAGCTTGTAAGCTTGGTGCCTCTCGGTGCAACTTTCTTCTTCAGACTTGCTTTCCATTTGAGGTGAGGAATGGCAGAAGGGGTGGAGCTAGCACACATTGTGTCATGTTGTTTTTTACTCTTTTTGGTGAACATTTGAACATTTACAGGACACCATTTGTGTCAGTTTACACCTTTGTGACAGTTTCCATATTTCTGGGTCTGTGCACAGTTTTGGGTTGACCTATAACTGTCTTCTTGTCAGTGTGATAGTTGGTATACCTAGACAGTATCGCTTTAAGTAGGGTATCTTATGAAATTTATTTATTTTCAAAATTTATATACTGCCTTGCTTCTCCAATGGAAACTCTCTAGGCAGTTTACAGAATGACTACTATCTCAAGGGTAGAAGAATTTTAAGTGTAGAAAATTGGCAAGAGAGAAAGCTGTGGTTAAAAAAAAATCTCATTACAGTCTAGATTTCTGGGTGCAGAAATCTAGGTGCTTTTTTGAAGCAGTGGTGAGGAATTTGTGGCTCAGACTTCTGTCACTCCCAGCTATCATAGCCAGTAGTTGTTGTGATGGAATTGTAGTTCAATAATATCTAGAGGGTCACAGGTAGAGATGGGCACGAAACGCCAAAATGGTGGTCGTTTCAGTTATTTGGCCCCCGGGCCCGCGCTTCGTTCCGTTACCATTATTCGGGCCCCTGGAGCCCGCTTCATTTCCGTTATTTCAGTTTTCGGAACGGCTGCGGGGAGCCCTCCCGGGGCAAGGTGCCTCTGGAGCCGGCGGCATGCGGGCTGGGAGAGTGTTCCCACAGCCGCACGGAGCCACAGAGATTGCTGGAGAGGGGAGTTCACGAGGCTGGATCGCAGCCCCCTCTCTCTGCCCCCCCCCCCCCCGCCTCAGTGCATGCATGGCAAACAAAAAAAGCCCGCGTGGGGCCAAACCCGGAAGTGAACCCGAACTTCCGAGAGGCCCCGAGGAGGGCGGTCCCGGCAGTGGCGATGGCGGCGTTTTCAGGAAGGCTGGCCTTTCTCCATTTTTAATTGTTTTTTTTTTTCACTGCCTTGCCGACCCCGTGGCCGCGCTACAGCTGTAGCGTGGCGGTAGGCTTTCCCCCCTCTTCCTAGTTGCTGACTCGCCACCATCCCTGAAGGACCTCTGGGCCAGCACCAGTTAGGAGACATCTCCGCCACCCCCCCCACACACATTACCGAACTGAACCTAACCGATCCCAATTTTCTCGGTTCTGTTTGGTTCGTGTAAAATTTGCCCCTAGGGTCGTTATTCATTCCGTTACGGAACGGAACGGATAACGGTAACGGAAAATTGGTCATTTCGTGCCCATCTCTAGTCACAGGTTCCAGCTGCCCATGTTTTGGGGGGGGGGGGGATATCCATTTTGTGAGAGAGGATGCATAGGTGGAATTACCCTATCCTTTCACATCATGGTGGTGGTAAATAAGACTAGTGCAGAATTACTGCCCATACACAATTTTATTAAGATGTTTGTTAATCTTTAAGGTACTGTAGTACCTTGTGAATTACTTTTACTCAACTTCCTTTTTATGACATTTTTGGTGTAGATTAGGTGGTCAACTTCCAGGGTCCCAGGAATAGCACATGCTTATGCCTGGACCCCAGAGCTGCATACTTACTCTCATGCCCCCATACCAAAATATTTTTATTTAACTTTTTCCTTGGGGAAAAACCTCTTCTGCCCTCTAGTGGCATATTTTAAAAAAATAAAGAAGGTTTTGGGGGAAGAGACGCTGAAAATGTGGCAATATCTCCCCATAGTCCCTAAAGCACACAAGAAGATTATAGCAGTTTTTTAAAAAAAATAAAAACAAAAAATAAAAAATTCTTGAAGTGTGGAGTGTTGGATGCTACATTTAGGCATGAGATGGACATGCAGCAGTTCATGCCTGGTGTTGGTGCTGCATGTCATTTGCATACTATATCACTCTGAAATCTCTGTAAGATCCTTCGAGAATGTTTGGTATAGATTAAAGGTTAATATGTGTTGCTATGGGTTATCTTTAATTTCAGTGTTCCTGATTCTAAGTCCCCCAGCTCTGGCCATTCAGGGGGAGAAAACAAGGTTCTGAAGAGAAATGACTCTGGAATTTCAACTACATCAGCAAAACAGTACTACTTGAAACAATCAAGGTATCTACCTGGTAAGAGGGTGATTTTTAATTTTCTTTTCTTATATTGTATATATTCCCCAATTAGGCATGTTTTTCACCTTCTAGAGCAGGCCTGCCCAAACTTCGGCCCTCCTGATATTTTGGACTACATTCTAAGCTTAGATTGCCAATGGCAAAGGACTGTGGGAGTTGCAGTCCAAAACATCTGGAGGGCCGAAGTTTGGGCAGGCCTGTTCTAGAGGTATTTCCACCTTTTCTTCTGCTTGCCTATATAGGTCAGAAACATAGGCAGCTTTTTACCAGTGAGAGTTAACCCACCCCAGAATGTGAGGTCAAGGGGCACACACATTCAGCTCATTTCTTATGTCTAATATGCCCTTAGAGAGATTTATTTATTTATTTATTTATTTATTTATTTATTTATTTATTTATTTATTTATTTATTTACATCTTTTTAGCCACCTCACTACCAAGTGGTCTCTGGGCGGCAATGTGTCTTTTTGCACCAGTAGTCTCATCTTACACTCTCCCACCCATGCCACATTCAGAGGAATATTATTGACTATTTAATGGGTGACGGCACAAAAGAGCCTGCCACACGAGCATCCAGCAGTTCTGCTGGAGATGCCTAACGTAGCTGCACAGATTCTGGTGTTAGTTCAGTAATGAAGCCCATGCTTTTCATGCAGATCTTAGATCCAGCCTTTTGATTTTGTGCCTCTTTGATTAGATTTTTAAAAAACCGAGGTGGTCTTATAAAGTAATACCTCATGCCCCTTAAGATGAATCTAATTTTCGTGGATAGAAAAAACTCGGAAGATTATTTTTTCCTTCCCGTTTACATTCATTTTACGAGGTACCATTGATCCTCACCCAGCCTGGGTTGTTTGCAAGTGAACAGCCCAGGCCGGGTGAGGATCACTGGGTCCCTGCTTTGCCCACCAAATTGGTGGGCAAAACAGGGTCCCATTGATCTTTGCCCAGCTCATGCAGATAGGAAGGGAGGCGGGGTGGCGATCCACTGGAACCCTTTTAAAATCGCCGAGAGGCTCACTGTTCGGAGCAGGGGATTTTTAAAAGGCTCCACTTTTAAAAGCCTTGACTCCACTGGAACCCTTAAAAAAATCACCTGCCCGAAATACTGAGAGGCTCGTTTTTGTGGGGGGCATTTTTAAAAGTCTCTAGATACATCACTAGAGCTTTTTAAAAATGATCTTCACCCAGCCCGGAGGCGAGCGGCAGCAGTGGTGCAAGCAGCCCGTGCTGCTTGTAAGGCAAGCAGTGGTGGCAGATCAACCCTTGCAAGCTGCCCAGGCTGGGTGAATACCAATCAGTCCATGCTCTGCCCAACACTTTGTTGGACAAAGCAGGGACGACTCCTCTTTACCCAAGTCTCTGCGCAGAGACACAGGCAAAGAGGAGGTGGCTGACCCCTCAATCAAGGGACAGCAGAAGGCTGTACCCCCCCGCCGCCGCCGCCACAACCGAGACTGACACCTGATTTTGACAGCAATGCACTGTCAGAATCAGCTGTCTGTCAGCTGCAGAGGGGGAAACAGCCTTCGGCTGCCCTTGATTGAGGGGTTTTAGATAGCCATCTCATAGGAATGCATTGAAAACGTATTATTGAATTGTGATTATGAATTTTGGAGTTTTCATAAGCTGTACGCCATAATCATCACAATTATACCAAAGTAAAGCTTGACATATCTTGCTTAGCATGCAATGAGTCTATCTCATATATTAGTTTCTACTTTTGAGTTGACTTACTGAAATAAATGAACATTTGCATGATATTCTAATTTTTTGAGTTTTTCCTGTAATCCAAGGTTTATTTGCTTGTGCATTTGTCCTTTCTTGAAGTTTTCTCGAGTGCCTCCATACTCCCAAGAACTGTTGTACAAAGTAGCCTGTTTGGGAGCCAATGTAGAACAGAATAGTGGAGGAGCTCAGATGCAAGGGGTCTGTGGATTTCTTTTTTTATTAATTAAATGCTTTAGGTTTTTCATATTGGTTATCTTTACATAATAATCATTTTGCATATGAATCTAAAACTAATTTTTAAAGGATGCAGTGATCCCCTCAGTACAACATTTGGTGAAATATTCATTGAGAGCTTGTGATAAGTTGTGTCCTGAATTACAAGTTTGAGACTGATCTTTAAAATTATCATTTTTCAAAGGTGTAAACCCTAAGAATGTTTCTTCTGGAGCAGTCAGTAAAGAGGGTTCACATGGTAGCTGGAACAATCCACTGTTTTCAAAACCGGTAGCACCAATGGGAGGTCTGTCTTTCAGTCGTGTTGCTACAGGTAGTTAATACAGCACACTGCTGCCTTTGTATTACTGATTCATTTTATGTATTTTATAAAATCAGCTTATTGATTTAGTTTTTCTGTTGTTTCCAGTAACAGTTTTTTTTACATTTCTGTATCTTATATCATTTTGAGAAATTGTCTCAATGAAAATACACTGTACATACCTATACTGTAGTGACCACCATGGAGTGAGAAATAATGACAGCATACAATTTCAGTTTTAAAATTTGGAGAGAAATGTATATCCTGGGTCCATGTTATACAGGTTAAGTGAATGTATGCATGCGTTCCTCTTATTAGATTGGATATGTGGACTGCCTTGCAATGAAATATCTAATTGCATTTAACATTTAACATCTAAGTTGTGTTTAATATTGTCCTCGATTGAGGAAATTCCAGGTTGTGTATATTTAACATACTTCCCCCCCCACAAAATAAACTGATGTGGGGAAAGTGTTTGCTAAATGTGATCGTAATAAGCCTTGTAGTACTTGTATTTTTCAATCTATAAGATGCCCCCTTATATAAGACACCCCTCAATTTTCCAGCCCGAAATAACAGTTTCTCTACTGTGTGGTTCTCTCATTGACTTACTTCCATGTATAAGACAACCTTAACTTTTTAGTCTAACGGTTTTAGTAAAAATAAAGTCTTATACATGGAAAAATACAGTATTCTTGCTTACATCACCATGAATACTGACAGTTCTAAGCTATGTTTGCTCTGTTTGGATCTAGGTGGTCATAGCTGTTGGCTCTTCTTTTAGTGATTATCCTTTCAGTAGTTCAGGAAGATTCATTCTAAAGGAAATTTAGAGGCATGCAGTGCAATCCAAACTGAAAGATATGCCAGCTGTGGTGGATTTGGAATGAGCAGGATAGTGGTATGCTGATGTCATTGTCCTATGTGGGCTGATCAGCTGGCAGAAGAATCAAAAGGAGGGTAGAGAAGGGGAGAAACAGGAGAGGAGTACAATTATGGTGTGACTAAATTGCAGTACACTCCAGTTACAGCATGATGCAAACCAATTAAAACATTCCTGAGTATACAACCTTATTGTAAGTGCAGGACAAAACTTGCCCCTTTTAAAGGAGTCATTTGTTGAAAACCCATCAGGTTGTTTTCTTGACCTGTATTTGTTTGCGTGCATGGCCATGGTGTTCTATTTGGTAGGGGGGGCGGGATGTGAGTTCCTGTTCTGACATCTTGATTATGTACTTGAGATGGTTGCGAGGTGCTGCCCCATTCAGAAATCAGCAATTGTGCCTGCTGTCCCTACTGTTTTTTTTTTAAATTAGACCATTCAACTTGTGTGCTGCATCACACAGGTGCTGGAGTCTTGCTGGGTTATTGACATGTGATTTGTCGTCCATCTGGTGACTTCAGTTCCTCTACACAAACACTATGCCAGCTCCTTTCTTTTTGTTTTCCTTACATTCGCCTTCTTCTATTTTGTGTGTGTGTGTGTGTGTGTGTGTGTGTGTGTGTGTGTGTGTGTCTTGCTCTTTTTCTTCATTGCATTTGCAAGCTTTGCTAGCCTATTTCTCAGGAAGGTCAATATTTAATAGTAGATTGAGAGAGGAGATGGAAGTTTCAATTACAGAAAAATACTGCCACGGTGATGTGCTCTGCCAATTAGAATCAAAAAGAGGAAAAATTCCTCGCGAATTTTAAGAGGAAAAAAAAGAAAAGAAATTCCCACTGCAAATGTGTGGAAAGAGATAAAACTCTAGACAAGAGAGATAGAAACAAGAGCAGAATGCGGGTGGAACCAAGGCAAGCCCATTATTAGAATATAAACCCAGGCCTATTGAAGGCGATCCAAACAGTGATGTAGTTCCCTGCACCCATTCAACCTGATTCATTTAAGGCTGCCCCTTGAGAATGAGAGCAGTGATACAGAGAACACCTGACATGAATTGATACAATAATACCCTGAGCCAACTCTGGAATTTTCTAGGCAATGTAGTCACACCCTTACTCCAGATCCAAAACCCTCTGAGCCCTAATTAAGACATTATACTGGCATCAAGTTAAGCAAAGGTTAGATAGATCCTAAGTAATTTTTAAGATCCCCTAGGTTGGTTGGAGTTTGGATTCAAAACTGCCTCAGGTGACTCAGTGCAGCTCAGCCACCCTCCTTCATCTTGTCTAGTTAGGACTCAACCTTTACTTGCATATGTTTTATTTTTGGGTTCCTTGGCTTTTTTATGTTGTATACCTTTCATTCATCCACTCACATTCTTTTTTTCCCTTAAGAATTTATTTTCAACCATTTCTTTTCTTCACCTGTTTCACTGCCTCTTTTGAAGAAGAAAACTTAATTAAACCAATTGAAAAATTGTCATGCAAAGAAAGAATGAATGAAAAATTAGAAGAACCGAAAGGTAATTAAGAGCATTATATTTAGCAATGCTTAATCCTCTGTGGATTTCAGATTTGTTTTTATTATGTTCAGATTATGTGTGCCTATTACTGACTTAAAAAAACACATTATTTGATCCTTAAGATACCATTTTGCCATGGCTTCAGTTTGGTAGCTCTTAGAAAAAGAACGGCTTGTTTTGTGCAAAAAGGGCCAGCTTGGGCATGAATCAGTGTGGGCCTGGAAGACTATCCCCCATATTTCTTGTGACTGCCGGGAAATAGCTCATACCAGAGCATGCCACAAGCAGTTCATAATGCAAGCTGTATGCCTATGTGATCACACCATTAGATTAGCTCAAAGGTATGGAAGATAGAAGTGCAGCTCTTTTAACTTTGAGAGAGTGATAAGAGTGTAGGCGTAGCAGCAGGAGAAATTAAATCTTCTCCAAAACGTCAAAACTCATGTGCACAAATGAGTTGGGAGATTCACAGAATGAGGATGCTTGTGATTCTCCAAAATTGATCACATTAGTTTTACTTGACTTACGCATATTATTAGGGATAAAATTCACCTTCCCACAAGATTCTGAGCTGCAAATCTCATTATTTGTCAGTGCAGCTTTTCTAGCCAGGCTGAGGTGAACAGTAATACAGCAGCAGGTCATGTTTGTTTGCCCATCCCTGCTTCTTACACAATGAACAATTATAATCTTATATTCTCTTACCTGGAATTCAATTCACCCAATGGATCTGAGTTTTTATCTGTGTATTACTCAAAAGTGAACGGGCTGGACATAATAGCTAGAGAGCTGAATAAATGTTTGAGTCTAGTTGAGTTCTTTGTGGTGTCTGAGATTGACACATACTGGTTCCTCTAAGCTTGAGTGCACCAGGAATTCTTCTCTTTGCATTTTATTTGACAACATTTCATGAAGGTGCTGGTGGCATGTTTTTGTAGTTTTCTTGCACTTTACATAAGAGGTAATACTCTGGCCTAACTCTCACTGAGGTGAGAACATCTCACTTTGTACTGGTAAACACTGTGAATGGAGGCTTATGTGTATTTTTCCTTGTTAAAAATATTAATCTCTGCATTGAAAGAATTTCTCTGAACATCTTGTTTGTGACACAGGAGAAATGCATACTAATTTCTGTGAAAGTATAACTAACCAAGACAGTGGATAATTAAGCACTCTTTAAAAATGGGTTAGTTTTGTGGACCCTTCTCTAAACACAACCTTCTACCTGCCAACAGGAAATCTTGCCTTTGTAAGTACTGCTTACAATCCTCCTGGAGGATATATCCCTTCTTTTCATAAAAAAGAAGTTGGTTCAGCTGGTCAGAGGATACAACTCGCCCCTCTTGGTCCATCAGCCACAGGTAAACCTACCATGCATTTCAGTTCCAGTATAGTAAACAATGCCATTGTTCATGTTTGTTTTTTAATCTCAAGTTCTCTTGGGACCAGATGCTGAAATGCTGTAAAAAGTGACAGGTTGCTAAGGCTGTACTGAGGATGCAATGTATCTTACATTCATATTTAGACATCAGTGCCAATTTAAATTCCTCTAATAAGGAAAAACTTGGCAGTAAATTGACATTTTTATTTATTTCATCATCCAGGAGCTGGCATAACTGTATTCCATTATTAGATTTTTATATCTACTGTGTTTTCATGTTTTATACTGTAAATCGATCACAGCCCCCTCTGGGGAGACAGCCGGTGACAAATCTAAATAAATAAATAAATCCTTTTATTACAGCATCTTGTATAACAAGGAATATCATGGTTCTCACAAAGAGAGAATAAAATGCAATGGTGCACTGCTTTTGTTTTCTGCTAAACGTATTCATTTATTCATTCATATCCATTTGTTTTGACTATGTATTAAAGTGTGTTTAATAATTCACTAGTGTATACTCATAATTCTAAAAGGCCCTTTGCCAGAGAATTGAAAGAGATCATTTTGATGATGATGGTGATGGTGATGGTGATGATGATGATGATGAAGTATATTCAGAATTTGCAATCAGGTAATTGTAAATGAACATTTAGACTACAGTGGTGCATCTAATTTGATCAAATAAGACTGGACTTTTCTGCCTAGTGTTGCCATCTCTTCATCCAGCCTCTTTGGTTGGGGTTTGTTTGTTTTTAAATATCTTTATATGCAAGAATTGAGAAGTGATGCTTTTCTCAGTATGATAATACATTTCCTAACTGCCCCTCATTAAGCCCTAACCTGTGGAGGTAAACTGAAATGTTGGCATCTTTGAACTTCACCTTTCAGGAATATCATGATACACCCAAACGTTGGCTGCTACAGATTTTGTAGCAGAATGTTTTGGGTTGTGATATTTAGAGCTATCTGCATGCACTTGCAGTTTTCATCTTGACAAATGACAACTGAGAGAGATATAATTCTGTATGAATAATGTGGCGAAACATAATTGAAACGTACCCCTGGCCCCCAATGGTTAAGAACATGGTTAGCAATTGTTGTGTGTATGTTTTACTGACTCACTATTGCAGATGGCTCATTATCTCCGCCTGGATTTAAGGGACGTGGAAGTGGCTTTTTAGAGAGAGATAGCGGGCCAAGGGTGTGGGCAGAACAGTCTTGAGGTAGGAAGCTTAGGAGTACCCATATTGGGTGCAAAGGGTTAATTTCCATTTTCTTCCTGGTCTTTGCTTTTCGCAATGAGGAAGAAATGTGTGAAACCACAAAATGCTATGGGGAAAACATTAGAAATGGATAGAGACTAGGATCTTTAACTTTTGTACTACATCTCCCAAGAATTCTTTGGCTAGCCTAGACTATTAAAAGTCAAGTGATTACTTGACCTTGTATGTTAAAGTGTGCTGATTTCTGTAGAATGTACTCCACAAAATATTATACCAGGTACTTGGGCAACAGTCTATTGTGCATAGATTGGAAGTGAGTATCTGTTTTTAACAGAGAAATAGATATTTAATTCCAGAGTCTTCAGGAGTGCAGTTACTTCGCAGCCTCTTTTTTTCCTGAGTGAGATTTTTTTAATGTGGTAAGAGAAATTATATATCATGTGATGAGGAAAAGCTTCATCTACAGATTTCTGCTGCCGTTCAGATATTAATTACACAGGAACACTGGCAGGTAAAAGTGGAATATTTTATTAACAAGCCATCAGTCTGTGGTAGAGCATTGTGAGATGAATATTATGAGATTTCAAATTTTGTCCATGGCTCCACCTCAGATAATGCAAGAGATGCAGGTCTCAAAAGAAGAAACTCTTGAGAAAAACATTTGCTAATATCAAAATAATTGGAGGCAGTAAAATAATTCTGTAAAATTCAGAAAAAAAAGAATTCAGTAAAATAATTCCGTTAAAATGCTGCTTTTTATAGAGGTGTTTTGGTGACCAGCAATAGTGTTGTTGTTTTTTTGGGGGGGGGGACCAGTAAAACAAGACTGCCTGCCGGTTTTGTTATTAATATGTTTTTATTATTGTTTATTGTTGTTTTGAGTATTTATTATCACATTTACATTGTTATATTTGTTGATCCCCCCCCCCCCATTTATATTCTTATTGTATTATTGTAAACTGCCTGGAGTTCTGGTTAGACGATGGGCGGTAAATAAATAAATAAATAAATAAATAAATTCCTTGTCAGGATGTTATGGATTGCTAATTACCATGGCAGATATATACATGAGAGCTGGAAGACCACTATGTTTCAATAAGAATGAAGACATGGAATGTGGTTACATGGGCTCCATTTCACAATTACACAGAATTGTGTTTCTGACAGAGGTATTATTGGTGTGTATGACAATAAAAGCATGTTGCGGCTCTTTCACTCTCCAAGTTGATTTCCTAATGCACACTAAACTTTATTACAATGAGAGTAGAATTATATCCCTTGGTTATATAATAAAGACTTGAAAAGATCTTTTAACATAAGCCTGTTTAACAATCACAGAATTAGTGTTTTGTCACTGATGGTCACTTTTATTGATTTTGCTATTTTATTTTATTTTCCAGACTACGGAGAATATGCATGGAAAACGAAAGCTGCTCGCGTTCATTTAGCAGGGCCTACATACAACCCAGCCACAAAAGGAATCAATATTTTAACTCGCCCACAACCGGTACAACCAGTGCATGGAAGAACTGACTGGGTGGCCAAGTATGGAGGACATCGATAGAGATGTTTTTCACACCATATCCACTTACTGTGACTGTCTATATACATTCCTTAATCCTGAAACACTTTGAAAGATAGTTCTACTAATAGAATATCAGTACTGGAAAGAACTGAGAGCTTGTATTTTATTACCTCTAGGAAATGACACACACATACATTCATATAATAAATGCATTTTACTTTAAAAAGATTCTTCAAAATAATGTCTCTTAAAGGCTAGGGCATTTGTTTTTGTTTGCATTTCAAAATGTTCAGTAAGATATCTTGCCAAAGCTAATGAGCTTTTGAGCTCATACGAAATGAATGGGAAAGTAAGGTTTGTTTGGCACTGTTGACATGTTCTTATAGTAATGAAATTAGTGAACTAGTTTTTTGATAACTCTGGCTAAATTATTACATATGTACAGCAACAAATTTATAAAAAGTTGCAGTGAGAAGCCCCTTTCAAGCAAACATTTCTTTCAGAACACATTTTTAGAAAGCTGAATAATGAAGGTAAAATGTAGTCTAGCATCAAAGGGTGCAGAACTGAACTGGATTTATTGATCTCTGTTTTGGGCCAGCTCATATCCTTACAAAGTATGACTGTAGAGTTAGACTCCAAAGATAGTCACAAGTATTTCTAGATGGGAATATATCTTGAAGGGCCAATTCTAGGTTCGTTTTTCACAGCCATTATATTTAATTTCTCTGAGAGTAGGTGTGTAATTCTTAACATGTATAAACTGTTTCCCAACTGATCCATATACAGCAGACCTTACCAGGTGAGTAGGAAGCGATTCATCTGTAAACTGTATTGGCCCTTATGCCCCAACCTCATGTGCTGTAGTGGACCAGTATTGTGCTGAAATTAAAGAAGCCTTCCATTGCACAAAAGTTGTGCAAACATAAGAGCTCTGCAAACCTTACAATTGTAAGAAGCCACTAAACTGACGTGGATGTTTCTCTAGTAAAAGACTGCTGTAGGCAAGACCCTATGACTGTGCAATATAAAGCATGATTGGTGTTAAAGAAAGTATCCTTCCCTACCTAGAATTCCAGTTAGAACACCAGCTGAACCAAATAAATGGATATTCTAGTTACAATAAATAGCTCTCTAATCTTGTACTCCATAAGATCACACACTCTAGCTTACACTTCCCCCTTTGTCAATCAAAGCATTTTCTTCCTACAGGTGTCTTCTTTTTGAGGGGTTGGGGGTTTTTTGGAGTTGCAATACATATATTTTTCAGGAAAACCATGCCACTGGGTTTTCCTTTAAATTTCTCCCAAATTTTGTTGAACTAGATGATTTAATTAATCATTCCTAATAGTAGTGCCTTCTTTTGGTAACGAAAGCTGAGCTATCGATTTTTCTGAACAGATTGCTTAGACCTTGTGACAACTGCCAGGGTTTATTTTTTTCAACCCTCTTTTTCATAGTAGACTTTTAGTGTACAATAGAGTGACACATAGAGTCATATGTACATCTTTTCTTCCCTGTTTTTCAAAGCCATAACATAGCCAATGATCCAAAATCTTTGTGCTGTTTCAGCATATTTCTGTTTTTGGTAAGTATGCTAATATAGTAGATAACAGAAATCCTTTCTGCATCTGTCAAATTTAGTCCTTTAAACTGGAATGCAGAACCCAAGCCCCCCCCCACCCGCCCCAAATGGAGCACTGGAGTTCCCATCAGTCCAAGCCAACATGGCTCTCTATTAATGGGAGATGGGAGGTCAGCAACAAGAGGAAGGCCACAGCGTCTCACCTTTGCTTCAGGCTGTACATTCCTACCGTTGCTAAATGTTTTAGCAATGAACTTATATTAAATCTGACAATCCAGTTTTAAAAGTAGCATGCAGTATGCATCTGTTTACAATTGTATAACATTCCTTGTAGGCTAATAAGTATTTTATGTATTTTAGATTTCCAAAGCATTTCTAGTGTAGCATACTTGTTGGTTCGTTTGATACTTAAATTAGGGCTAAAATGCAGTTGAATGCAATTTTATATTTTTAATAGAAATTACAGAGATGTTAAGCATCTGTTAAAATTGAAAAGTTCATTTGATTAGTACTGTAGGGGCCAAGTTGTTTTTAGTAGTTGTTAAAGCTGCTGTTATGCGGCTAATCTTTTATCCCTATATAGACTTGGAGGCTTATCCACCCAATGTGCTTCAGTCTCTCAAAATGTACAAATGCACTGTGTCAATGAAATGCTGTCGGGAAGGTATATATTTTCATATTTTACATGTTAGTAAAAAGCAAGATACTTGACCTTGCACCTGGAGTGGTTTTCAACTGAAAATCAACTGTTTTATAATAAAGTTAATTTCTCAGGAATACAAGACTCCAGTAATCTTCTCTTAGAAAAACAGTGTAGTAATAGTTACAGGCTTAGCTTGACACTTGGCTAGGGTCCCAGTCTTAGGCTGGACACATATAATACGAAGAACATGGGTGTATGTTTTTCCAAAATTGGCAGTCCATAGAACAGGATTGTAGACGATGCAGGATGTGTGCCACATGCAACTCCCGTGAGCATTTTGAAAGCCCTCAAAATCCCGCTGTGGCTCCTGCTTAAAAATTAATTTTAAAAAAACTTATTGAGCTTCAGGAGATCCCCCTGAATAATAGCAAGGTTAATGCCAGACAGCTCTCATCTTTTAATAAATGGCAAAAAAAATATCTGTTTTGGGGTTTGACGAAGCCTGCAGAGGGGGCTGGGAGCACAAATTTGCCCCCCACCCCACCATATGTTTCTTTTTCTGTGCATAGTTCAGTAGCCTGTATCTTAAATGTCTGTGAAGATTCTCAGTCATCCAGGTGAGTTTATCTCAATGATGAGTCATGACAACTGGACTTGTTCTTGACAGATTGAAACGTTTCGCTGTTCATCCAAACAGCTTTGTCAGTCTGAAGAAAGCCAGTTTTGAGTTCTCCATTTTATAGTTCACTTTGACCTCTTGTCACAATGGCCTGAATAGGTTCGTTAGGTAGACAACAGTCTCAATGGCCTTAAGGTAAACAATTGCCTAAAGCGCTGAAACTCATGAAGTATGGGTCCTTTGCTGTGGCCTTGGTGGTGAAGGCATGAAGTATTTTTGATTTGTCTGGGTATTGTTTAAATCATAGCCTGATAAGTGGCAGATAGACTGTGCCTGGGGCCCCCATCTCTGTTGAGAGAGGAGATTTCAATGCTCACATGAATGGCTTCCCTGACCCCTCTCTCAAACCACATCTCTTCTCTCTCTAATATGTGTACATCCTGATCTTTGAATAAGTGCCCTTTGTCCTGCAAGTGGAGGTGTACTGCTGATTCTGGTCCTGAGCTGTTACCCCGTCCTACATTGGCCATCCTTCTGTTTAATGGCTGTTTATAGTTTCTCCAATATAGAGGTCTGCACACTCCTCACTGCATTGGACTGCATATTGCTCCTTTTGTGTTTTGATATCCGGTCCTTTAGGTGGAGAGTCTATGCCTTAGTGTGTTTGTGGGTTCGAAATAAACAGTTAAGTGGTGTTTGCCAAAAATCCTTTTAGGCTTCTCAGACACGCCAGCCATGAGCCTATTTCAGGTTTCAGCACCTTAGGCCATTGTTCACCTTAAGGCTATTGAGACTGTTGTCTAACTAACGAATCTGTTCAGGCCATTGTTCATCTTATGAGCCTATTTCAGACAAGTGAACTATAAAATGGAGCACTCGCAACTAGCTTTCTTCAGACTGACGAAGCTGTTTGGATGAGCAGTGAAATGTTTCAATCTATCAAGAAAAAGAAGTCCAGTTGCCATGACTCAATTTCCAGAAAAAAACTGTATCTTAACACTAATTTCATGTATCACATCCATACATGCTAGCCAGAGGTATATGACTATACACTAAGAATTTCAGGTCATGGCATAAATAAATGTAATGGACAGTTGGGGGACTAGAACAAGCTCCCTGTTTGTAATGTAAAATTCCATGCTTAGAACTCTCCATACATTATAGAAAATGAACAAGCTCGCTTGCTGTACATGATTCCAAATTTAAGACTATGTTGGTTGTGACAGAAGAGTTTGAAAGTTAGCACAGCTATAATTTGACCTTTGAATCCAATTAAGGATATAAGAATAACTCTCTTGTTTCTTCTCTGGGGAGGAAATAGTGCAGTCACGGAGGCCAGTTCTTTAAGTTCTGCTTTTAAGGTCTTCCTAAAATGTCCATGCACTGCCATCCAAACAAGTGCCTATAGTGCGGTGTTTCATCTTCATATACTGTGGGGTGTGAGGAAGGGGAGAGAGCATTTGCTTGATGAACGCTGTACTTTTACTATTGTTATTTAATCATTGAAAGAAGATTTACAACTGGAAGTACATAGCACTCAAAAGGAATTCAACTTTAACCTAATGAGTCAAATGTCTGAAGACTTAAATGGGTATGTTAAAAATGTGCTAAATATTTCCCATCTAAACAAGTAGGACTTCTTTACTATTGTTATTTAATCATTGAAAGAAGATTTACAACTGGAAGTACATAGCACTCAAAAGGAATTCAACTTTAACCTAATGAGTCAAATGTCTGAAGACTTAAATGGGTATGTTAAAAATGTGCTAAATATTTCCCATCTAAACAAGTAGGACTTTTGGTTTGACTGTGCCTTTTCTAAAAAGGAAAAGCATGATGTCTGAATGTGAATTCTAGTTTATCTCCACATAGAAGGCAACAGGGCCATACTGTCCTCCTACTCACCTATAGCACAGTGTAGGATTGCTGATTTTTAAACACTGGTTTGATTTTTTTTTTTTTAAAAAGTTCACAGAATATATAACCAATTAATCCTGGTGTTGTCTGAGATAAGGAGGTAGGGAATAAACAACTGCACTTTTCTAGCACAGGGATTTCCTTGTTAAATTGCTCACAACTGAAGTCCTATGTTTAGAAAAGTTATTTCAATCTCTTATAGAAAATGAGCAAAAATTATATACTTTGGGAGAATAAACAAAGTGGGAATTGCAGGCAGCTCTTTTGGAAATGGTACTGATGCCCCCAATTTAGCTCTCTATAGCTCTATGCAATACTTACAGCAAAATCATTGCCATGTTTACTCCCAAATAAAGCAAAAGTGTTCTGCTTATATACCGCCCCATACCACTACAAGTAGTCTCTGGGCGGTTTACAGTTTTGATTACAGTGTGCAGGCTACACATTGCCCCCCCAGCGAGCTGGGTACTCATTTTACCGACCTCGGAAGGATGGAAGGCTGAGTGAACCTTGAGCCTGCTACCGGGGATTGAACCCAGGTCGTGAGCACAGTTTTACCTGCAGTACAGGCATTTAACCACTGCGCCACGAGGCTTTAAATGTTAGTGAGTTTAATGGAGCTTACTCCTCAATAGGTGATTGCAGCCTTAGTACTGCCATTTAAAAGGCTAATTCAGCTACATCTCTGGAGCCCCAGTAAGTACATGATAATGTATTTCTACTTGAGGATCAAGTAAGTACAGTGCAGACTTAGTTATGCTCTGTGTAGGCTACAGATCTTATGTCAGTGAAGACTAACTTGTCCTGCTGATTTTAGTGGATCTAATACAAATGAGCAAGACTCAATTTAGCCCTATGTAAATGAAAGCTGTAATATGCTGAACCCCTAGAAGTGGATGGGGGAGACTTTGAATGTAACAACTCTAACTGAAATTTTGTTGCTTAGCACACAAGCCACACATGAGTAGGACCACTGAATCAGTGTGAAACTGGTGAGTGAACTCTTCTGATAAACTTGACAAATTTAATTTGGCCTATTTATTTATAATATTTTACTCTACTTGTCTCCTTTAAAAGGGCCCAAGGCAGCTTACATCATTAAAAGGCACTATTTAAAATTGACAATTGTGAGAATATAAATAAAAAAAGGATGAGCCACACCATATACAATCAAAGTAGTAAGGCACAACAGTCCTTTTAAAAACCCCAGACAGGCAGACAGTCATTAAAGGAAACCTTGCCTGAAGAGAAAGGTCTTTGCTTGCTTGTGGAAGGACAGCAAAAATGGGGCTGGGCTGGCCTCCAGTGGGAGATTGTTCCAAAGTCTGGGTGAAGCAATAAAGAAGGCCTTCACATTCCCCCATCCAGCTCTAATACTAACCCCCTGCCTATCGTGGGGGTTAGGGATCCACCCGACCTGTGATGCCTGAAAATCTGCGATATGCGGAAGCGGGTGGGGTGGGGCAATCAGATCCCTCTGCCTCAGGGGAATCTGATCTCCCACCGCCGCCCGCCACGCCGCCCTGAGACTTCTCGTCCGGAGCCATCTCCATTGAAATGCATTGGCTCAATGCATTTCAATGGAGAAAAATTTCCCCATTTAAAAACATTGGCTCAATGCATTCCAATGGGGAAAATTTCTCCATTGAAATGCATTGGCCCAATGCATTTTAATGGAGATTGCGGGGCAGGGCCCAACACTGCTGTCCCGCGCTTTTCAAGAAGCCTTGGGCCACGCGGGAAGGTGGCATGGGCAATTGCATCGCCCCCCCTGCACGACCTGAGGCTTCCCGGAGGAGTGCGGGGGGCAGTGCGGGGCAATGCGATCGCCCCACCCCCCACCGCATGGCCCCAAAGAGTCTCAGAGGAGCGCGGGGTGATGGTGCGGGGTGATGCGATTGCCCCCCCGCCACACCCCCGCACGGCCCGAGGCACAGGTACTGTGTTCCCACAATATAGTGGCACCGCAGTACCTGAACCACGAAATGGCGGGGAGTGACTGTAGCATAATAAGTAACAGTGAGTCTACTTTAGAATAATGTAGGACTTTTAAGAAACAGGATTTCAGCCATCACTTCAGGCACAGGACTCAAGGTCAGTGCAATAAAAGATAAATATATGTTAAGATAGCTATATATCAAGGGTATCTGGTAATCTCCTGGGAAGCTTACTGTCTATGCTTTCAGGCTCTCTTGACCAATAGAAATAAAAGTTAAATGCATAATATATATGCTCACAATTTGCAAAAAAAAATACTTGTCTTCCGCCACATAAAGTGTGCTAATAAGGTATTTTAGAACAGAGATTTGGTAATTAGTGGCAGGAGCAGACATGGAATAGCAGCCTTAACTACTTTTGACTACGTCTAACCATCAAGAAAAAGCTGCCTATATGCCCTAAGCACATCCGATCTCGCCTGATTTCAGGAGCTAAGCAGGGTCGGCCCTGGTTAGTACTTGGATGGGAGACCACCAGGGAATACCAGGTGCTGTAGATGCCTGGAGTAGCAACTGGCAATCCACTCCAGTATTCCTGCCAAGAAAACTCCATGGACATGGGGTCATGGAGAGCAGGCCACATCTGTAACGATACAACACACACAAACATCAAGAAAACCGAGTATCTAGAGGCTATTGCTACCCATGGAACACTCCAAATAAATGGAGAAATCCTAAAGAAAGTGGTTATCTTCCAGTATTTTGGCTCCCATCTCCAAGGTGATGGTGGCGTCAGTGGTGACATGCGAACAAGGGTGAAACAGCCTGGTTCCCAATGGCATGATGCGACAGACAAATGCCAATCTCTATCAAATCCAACCTTTCCAAGACAATTGTCTGGCCAGTTGCAGTGTATGTCACAGAGTGCTAGGCCGAAACAGTGGGCAAAGAGAGTTGCCTCCATGTCATGGAAATGCATATTCTTCATTGGATATGGGTGTCTCCTTACTTAACCATATCACAAATGATACAACCCAACAGCAACTAGGTGTGGTTTTAATACCAGAGAATATGAGCAAAATGCCCTCAGAGCAGCACCTTCCACCATTACCCAAACTGCATACAATCTGAGAATTGATGGCCAGGGGACAGAGATGGTAGGGTGCTATCCAAAAGGACATGTGAGAAATTGGCCTGTAGTCTGAAGATGTGGTCAGTCAGGTAAAATGGCATTTCAGGGTCTGAAAAGCAGACCCCACATCTGCAGAAAAATTCTGGTACAGTAAGAAGAAGATGACTTGTTCATTACTAATGTCTTTATTCTAATTGCTTTCAACAGAATTGGCAAGCCTTCACATTATTTTAGAGAGAGAGATCCAGATCAGGCTACTTTCTTAAGCACTCTGCCTTAATGTGGGGCTCCTTTTAGTACAGATACCACTGCAAACATTCATGACATCCAAATAAAGATAGGAAAATATAGGTCAAGCAATAACGTTTCATTATTGGCATCAGTAGCATTAGTTGCCACCATCAAACATTCCCAATACTGTACATCATTTTAAAGTGCTCAGAGCGATAGGAAGAAATGCATGATAGGTTTAAAAACTGATGTCCTAAAACTGTAATGCCATAGCAATTGTATGCAAGGAGTCAACCACGTCCTGGTTACAATGAAAAATACTATTCTCCTAATGGAACATCCTTGTTGACACTATGTTTGTTTTGTTCTGTTATGGTTTTTTTGAAACAGAAGTTCTGTTTTTCCTCATTGCATGCGCAGATGCTCAGAAAGCTCTCAGTTCAGACGGCTCATCAGCTGCTTCTCTGTTTCACAATTACGGCTGAAGGGGTCTCTCCATCCACTGTAGTCCGAGCTTGCCCACCATTAACAGGCTGTTTAAATACAAATGCAGATAAATAATGATAGGAACTTAAATACGACACTCATAATATTGACCCAAAGTTACCTGAAGTGCACAAAAAGTTTACTTGACATCAACAACCCTTCTGAATGTAATGGTAGTAGAACAAGCATAGAAACCTGTACCTGGCACCAGCAATTAGCCCAGCAGGCAGGAATTTCTTGGAGTTATAGAATCTCATTCCCATCACACCAGTCAACGTTCCAGATGCAACTAGGAGGTGGAAATCACAGTGAGTGCTGTAGAGCTTAGAGCAGGCAGGAGCTTTATGTACTTATATCCTATGTTTGAACTGAAAGAGCCCATCAAAGCTTGTATGGGGGTGGGTGGGATGGGGTGGTCCTGCATGCGGTCCCATCCAGATATTGACCAGACTTAGTACTGCTTACATTTGGCAAGGTGGTTACATCATGTGCCTTAAGCCTATACAGTACTCTGCTAGCTTTGCAGTCAACTACAGTGGTACCTCTCCTTACGAATTTAATCTGCTCCAATTATATGCTCTTAAGTCCAACAACTCTTAAGTAGAGGTACCATATATTAAAAAATGAAAAAAACGTAAGTAGAGCAGACCACATCTAAAATTTGTAAGGCGGCAGTTAAAACGCCAATGGTTTTCCGTTCTTAAGTCAAATTGCTCTTAACTAGAGCTGTTCTTAAGTAGAGGTACCACTGTATATGGAAGTATTTACTGTGAGTCTTCACATGTTGCCATGTTTTGATCCATACTATGCTAAACTAATAAATTTTGACTTAGGATGCAATTTAGTTCTCCCTGGCTGCTAATGTAAATAGAGAAGCAGACATTGATACATAATTACTTCTGTCCAACCACAAAAAAGGAGCAAACTCAGCTGATGTAGCAAAGTTCCTCTCTGCAACAAACTAGGATAGATATTTCACAGGAGGCTCCAGTTGTATCAAGGACAAAGGGTGTCAGAGTGAAATAACATCCTCTACCGCATTTTTACAGCATATTTTTCCTTTATTTAATAAGGGCTGTGACTTATGAAAACAAGAGTTTGGACTCAGGAATCAGGTCTGCTGGAAGCAATTCTCAGATACAAAAGCCTGCCCCATGTCCTGAGGTTTCTCTGGGGCAACTGGGGGGGGGATTAGGAGGAGGGGGATAGGAAATTTTAAATTAAAGATTTGTGTCTGTAGCTGATGGCATAACCATGACCATGCAGCTCCACTCGGAGGATTTCAGCTACTGTTTGTGTTGCACATGCTTGTTTTTTGCAACTAATTTAATGATCAGTATCCCATTGCAAGTCCCATCCAGACTCTTTGACTTAATAGGACTGACTTAACATTTAGCAATTGGTTCAGAGAGTCTTCCCGTTAGTTGGGACGAGCAACAGGATAGTAACCAGTGACTAACAATAAGCTGATGAGTTTGGGAAGGGGTAGTGGGAGAAGGGTCATTTAATATTTTCCCTCCAAGACATCGAAATAAAATGTGTGTGTGCATGCATATGTATAAAAATGTACAATATCAGAAAAGAACATACTCAGAGAAAGCCACACATTTTTTGGATCTTGCGACTGCTGATATGCCCCCAGTCCTGCTAAGCCACCAAACAGGAGACCAGCGGCGAGGGAAGGAACACTACCTGCATTCAAAGAGCAAGATTGCAGTTGTTAGGAAAGGAAGGTGGGTGCCCAATTAACAGGAGCAGCAATGGTTCCATCCCTTCACATCTTTTTACTATTCAGCAGCTAGCTCAAATACGGAAGGTAAAACATGTGTGTTGGAGTCCCCCATTCCACTTATTTGTATGGTACCATGTGCCACAGAATACCTTGTAAGACCGCAGCAGGGATTTAAAGACCTAAAGAGGTATAGAAGCAGCTTCTTTGTTCAGAATGTTCTCAAGGCAGAATTATTTGGCAGTCTTGACCCCCCAAAGCTGCTAAACAGCAAGAAGGTAATAATCTGGTAACAATCTAAAAGCAAGAACAGAGCTGACACAATGACATTCTTTTAGGCAAGACTGCCATCCTTAAAGCTGTGAAACAGCTTTTCTCTTGTAGAAAAAGAAAGGGAAGTTGGGACAAGGAAGAAAGGACATGAAGTTAAAAAGAACGAACACAGCTCTGTGGGTAATAAAAGGCTTGGTAGAAACCACATTACACTAGCCTCAAGACGAGTTCTTCATCAAGCTGTATGACTATGTGTGCTTCCTTTTATGTCTCTGTTTTAATTGTATGTGTGTGTGTGTGTGTGTGTGTGTGTGTGTGTGTGAGAGAGAGAGAGAGAGAGAGAGCCCTGCTGGATCAGACTAAAAGCCTGCGTAGTCTGTCCTGGGAAAAGAGCAGCCTGTGTAACCTTAGGCAACCTATATTATCTCAGAAATCCCCTAGAAGAAGGGAAGGGCGAACCACTTTTTAAGTGTTAGCTTGGAATATAGGTGTACCTGAAAAGTACTGTCATAAAACTGGAATCAATTTGAAGGCACATAATAAATTAATTAGTCTGTTCCCCGGTGGACAGCCAGATATTTGTGGGAATCACACAAGTAGGGTATGTTTTTATTAAGTAAATTATTGTATAGCTCAATATATCTACAGCACAACAAAAACAAATTAGACAAGATAGTACAAATAAATTGGACTAAGATTAACAAGTTAGTTCTCCCTGGCTGCTAATGTAAATAGAGAAGATAACATTGATACATAATTACTTCTGTCCGACCACAAAAAGGAGAAAATTCAGCTGATGTAGCAAAGTTCTTCTCTGTAACAAACTAGGACAGATACAGTATTTCACAGGAGGCTCTAGGTGTATCAAGGACAAAGGGTGACAGAGTAAAATAATATCCTCTACCGCATTTTTTGCAGCATATTTTGGGTTGCTTGCCCAAAATCCTTTATTTAATAAGGGATGTGACTTATGAAAACAAGAGTGCTGAGAATGCCATATTGCTGCTATCTCTTCGTTTTGGCTATCTTGTCTAAGCTCAACTGGAGAATCCTCAAGACGGTCCAAAAACAATGATTTAATATACAACGGGTTAATGAATTGTCAAAGAATGTGTAAGGAAGATAGGTGATAAAAATGAGAAGGCATGGAGAAATCCATAGCACAATACCTGCTTTTGCATACCCAACTATTCCACCTGAAGCCACTAGTGCTGCATAACTATAGCCAAGCCAGTCCACAGTCATTCTGGAAGACAAATAGATACACAGTGAACATTGTGCAAATACCAGATTCAAAAACAGCGAGTTTTAAAATTATTAATTCCAAGTTGTTTATTCAGGTAAGCAATCAGTTACTGTATTAGGATTACAAGCCTTTTATAATGGAGAAGGGTTCCAGTGTTTAATTTGTTCAGATCCAATGATTTAAAAAAGCACCCACAACTGTTTCATAGTTGCATTTGGAAATGACTCTTCCTTTGGCCATTAGAAAATGATATCTACAAACAAAATAAAACTTGCATTCAAAGAGGGAACACCACTCCAGGGTTAGGACATCAAAAGACAATCACACCACCTGAAATCTCTAAATATGCTTGACCTGTGCGATCAATTAACACTTTTCTCTATATTTTGATCTGTTCACACATGTTCATCACTCAGGGACCAAATCATTGATCAGAACTCGATTACAAAGCCCACGTGTATCTGTCCACTGGCATAAAGCTCAGTGCTGAACTGATGTAGGTTAAGAGGTGAGTGTGGGCATTCATTGTTAAATATCAGTCATGTAACTTGGCACATGACAAGAAATCCCTATGCTGACTTCTTAACTTGCAGCAATGTACTGCTGAAGTTCATACCACTGGACTTAATGCCACCATGATTTTCCCATTGCATTCTAGCCAATGAGTTCATCACTCAATGTGGCAAAGTAGCTATCAGTGAGCACAAAAGACATTTTTATTGTCAAAAATAGATCAAATTCACACTGCAGGCATTACGCAATTGAGCGGCATGAGATCAAGTGAGGTATGTGTTTTGGTGCCAGGCAACCAAGAAAGGACTTCCCCTTTACATCAGCACTAAAGAAGCTGTGATGCTTCAGATGTTGATGGATTGTAGCTTCAACCATTCCTAGAAAATTAGCCCTGCTGGCTAGGACTGAATGGGAGTTGTAACAGAATAGGATCTGGGGAACTATGTGTTCCCTGCTCTCTTATCTTGCAGTTAAATCTGCTGTACTGATCTGTGAGGCAGCCATTACCCTTTCCTGCTTAAGTTTCCCTGTAGTCTTGCCATCAACCTGCACCCGGTCCTCGCCAGCTGCACCACGCTGAACTCTTAATGTTGTCATACAATGTTTCCACACAGCAGGAGGCCCAGGGGAACGGCTGAAAGGACTAATGATGCGAAATGCACCATCAGTTTCCCACTACCTGGTCATGAGGAAATGCAACAGAGGCCTGAAACTAGATAGGCTAGCAAGCCAGTCTAAGATTGAACTTAGCAGCTGGGCACATGAGTCCTCTCCTCCTTAATTTTCATGCCTGTGATCCTAGAACTGGGTGAAGCCCATTATGAGAGATGGTCAAATCCTGTCAAAGCAAAAAAGGGGTTGAGCCTTGTGGCCATCACAAAACACAACTGCAAAAATGGGTTACAGGTGATACCTGTATCCTGTGAGCAACAAGAAGTCAGCTGCAGGAAAACTAGCTAAAGCTGAGATACTACTTTTATCTGCTACAATGCTATTGTAAGCCACCTTGGGTCCTCTTCCAAGGAGAAAGGTGGGGTAAAAATATTCAAAATAAAAAATAAAAAATACATGAAAAATCAATCAAGAGCAGCCCCCGTTTCTAGTTTCGCAGCTATAAGCAGAACATGTTTATTTGAAACACAAGAGGGTAGTGTGGTTCCCAGCTTTGGGTCCCTAGATGTTCCTGGCCTAAAATTGGCAGAAGCCGTTCACCACAAGCTGTGCTGGCCTGGATTTCCAGGAACTGTACTCTGAGAACATCTGGGACCCTAAGGTTGGGACCCGTTTCTGACACGACACATGCTCCTCATTATGCTGGATTCACAATGATATTGCTTTAAGAGGTCTGCTTAGTGCAGGTCTGGACCAAGCACATCCTGTAGGTAGGCCACATGCAGTCCTTCAGGGCCCTTTATCCCAGCAGCACTCCCCCCAAAATTAAAAGTAAAATTTGGCTCAAAAAGGAAATGTTGGCATGGAGGAAGGCAGCACCTCTGCCTTTCCTTAACTGCTCCTCCTCATCAATTTGTCTTGGCCACCAGAGGATGTAAAGGTGTGTGTGTGTGTGTGTTGTGTTGTGTTGTGTTGTGTGTGTCGAATGGGTATAACCTTTAAAGGTGTGGGGACAGAGGTTATAAACTCTTTCCTGCAACCCTGCAACAGGCACTGAACAATCATTCCTTCTCCACCTACTTTGACTGTGGTCACTCACCTGTTTGCTTGCTCAGGGGCACGCAGGCAGTTCTGCTTCCAGAATTACACCCTCCTTGACCAGGAAGACCACCTTATTCGTAGGCTGCTCCTCTCTGTTCTCTTAGGCTGCCGACTTTGCTGGGAAGAAACAGAAATATCTTGGGAGGAAATATATTTGTACCATATACTGAGCGGGCACAATGCACACAGATGCTGCAAACTGTAAGTCAAGTGACACAACCACTTATAGCGTCTGTGAAGATTCTCAGTCATCCAGGTTCGTTTAACTGGGAGTTGAGTCATGGCTACTGGACTTCTTTTTTGAGAGATAGAAACGTTTCGCTGTTCATCCAAACAGCTTCATCGGTCTGAATACAGCTAGTGCAAGAGACCTTCTTATAGTCAGCTTGACCTCTTGTCCCCTGGTCTGATTGGCTCATAAGATGAACAAAGCCTGAATAGGCTCGCTAGGGAGACATTAGTGTCCATGGCCTTAAGGTAAACAATGGCCTAAGGTGCTGAAACCCATCAAGAATGTGACCTGGTGGTGAAGGCTCCTTGATTTGCCTGGGTACTTTGGAAAGTACAGCCTGATAAGTAGCAGATAGACTATGCCGGAGCCCACCACCTCTGTTGAGGGAGGGATTTTCAATGCTAACATGAATGGCTTCCCTTACTCCTCTCTCAAACCACCTCTCTTCTTTGTCTAATATGTGTACATCCTCATCTTTGAAAGAGTGGCCTTTTTCCTTCAAATGGAGGTGTACTGCTGATTCTGGTCCTGAGCTGTTACCTCTCCTATGTTGGGCCATTCTTCTGTTTAATGGCTGTTTAGTTTCTCCAATGTAGAGGTCTGAACACTCTTCACTGCATTGGACTGCATATACTATATTGTTCCTTTTATGGTTTGGTATCGGATCCTTTGGGTGGACAAGTCTCTGCCTTAGTGTGTTCATGGGTTTGAAATAAACAGGGATGTGGTGTTTTGCCAAAAATCCTTTTAAGCTTCTCCGACACTCCCGCCATGTAGGGAATGACCAGGTTCTTCCGTCGGGTTTGGATCTCAGACTGATCCCTTGTTCTTCTGGGATGGCCTACTGCTTTGTTGAAGGCCCACCTTGGATATCCACAGGCCTTAAGTGCTATCTTCAGGTGCCTGTCTTCCTTCTTCTTGGCTTCTGAGGAGGTGGGGATGCTCTCTGCTCTGTGGCTTATAGCTTCCCAGTTTTATTTCCTACCACTAGCTTGGGAACTCTTTTGGCTCTCAAGACCCTTCCTTTTGTCAGACATCTTCGGACCCCATTGCCAAAACCAATTTTCAGTATCTTCTCTATGGTGCGTGCAAAAACTAGGAAAAATTACTCTCTCTTCTTTCTGACTACAACTCCTAGTATCCCCCTGCCAGTCTGGCTAATTCTGCTTGATGTGATACCCTGGGAGCTGTCATTCACAAATGAAATGACAGCTGTCATTCCCATCTCTGCAAGTTTTTCCCTTTGTGCTATTGGGTAGCTCAGTGGCTTAGGTATCTGGCTGAGGAGCCAGAGGTTGGAAGTTCAATTCCCTTCTGTGCCTCCTTGACAGGAGGGTTCCTTCTAGCCCTGCAGTTCTACTTTTCAAAGCTCTTACTGAGGTAGAGAACCTGATAACTAAATAAGCACTGAATAACAAACAAACAACAAAAACACCTGAATAGGCTCGTTAGGTGGACAATAGGTTCAATAGGCTCATTAGGTGGAGAATGGCCCACCTATACAACCTTCCCAACACCCATAAGGTAGAGGTCCTTAGCCATGGCCTTGTTGGTGGAGGTGTGAAATATTCTTGATTTGTCTGGGGATTATTGAAATGGCCGCTTGATAAGTAGCAGACAGATTGTGCCTGAGGCCTCCACCTCTGTTGAGAAAGGAGTTTTCAATACTCACATGAATGGTGTCCCTGAGCCCACTCTTGAACCACCTATCCTCTCTGTCTGTGACTCAACTTTCATAATAAACTCACCTGGATGACTGAGGATCTTCACAGACTTTAAACAGATGAATAAAATGAAATACTCATTTGGTGCCCTCTAATAGAATGCAAATAGAAGGAATGAATGAGATACTAAACAAACAGTGACTTGTGTCCCTATTTGTCAATGTCTGACTCCCAACTCAAAAGAAAATCATATGAAACGATTTTAAGGTTTCAGATCAGAGAAAAGACACCAGAGGGCGTCGTCAAACAGCAAGAACAAGGTTGTTTGTATTCCATGCTAACTCTCTAGCTTCGGCCTTGCGAACTCCACATTATTATTGTTTTAAATTCACTGAGATCTACTGAAATATTAAGACCATAAGCAATGTAGTTATTTAGCCAAGGACAAATGACTCAGGATCAAGGGGCAGGCACAACTAATTTGGATTAAGTGACCTCCAATCGGCTTTCTTTTAATGTGTAATTATGTTTTAAAGGAAAAAATCGAAAGTATCAACAATCAGCAAGGTAGACGAGGTGCTCCCCACCGAAAACGCCTTCCCCCAAATGGACATTCAACCATTGTAGATTGCTTCTTCCATGCATCCCTCTCTATACTGGGAACAGCTTCATCTGTTGAACAACCACCCATCGCGCCGCTGTAAAAGATCCTCATTAACAGCCGGAATAGGAGCGGGCAATCTGCTGGGCTGCGTTGCTCAGCCCTGGGCTAAATTAAATGCAGCAAACGAGACCACCCCACCCCCTCCCGGCCGCCGCTCCATGTCTGCACTGGGCTTGCTGAGAAATATCGGGTGCCTCCCAAAAAGCAAAAGTGTGCCTGTCCTGGCTTTGAACCAACACAGAGCAAAGTGGGAAATCTCGCTCTCTTTCAAGGATTATTTGGAGCCAAAACGCTCCAGCGGGGAAAACGATCCCAGTACTTTACCTTAAAGAGCGCGGCAAATGCACATGGCAGGGACTGACCTTCTCGCCAAGGTGACGCACACAAGGAGCGCCCGGAACCCCGCGCCGTGATCACCGAAGAGCGACGTTCTCAAGCCGACCGAGAGGAGATTCCTCCCGCGGGAGGTCGCGGCGAACTGCTGGCACGGCAGGACGACCGGCAACGCGCCCGAGGTTTGCTTCATAAAATGCAAACAGGACGATCGACGCTTTGCTCGGAGTTCGCGCCAGGCGCCTTCAGGCGCCCGGTGGCGGTCCTAGCTGGAAATCAGTCTCATCGAAAGCAAGGGGATTTATCTGGCGGGGAGATTCTGGAGGTTGCGCTCAACAAAGTGGAAACTCGGATCTGGAATTAGTCTCTGGCCAAAGTCTTCTGGTAGATCGCAAAGACCAGATCCAGCAACTCCGCCCAAGACCACCAAGGCTGGGTCTTCAACTTGGAACCCACAGTTGAGAATGTGATCCCAACCTCTCCTTAACTCCAGCCGTTTGAAGAAAGTAATGGATTTTTAAAAGGTGAAGTGGGACACAATATACGTTTCTGGAGTCCACAAACTTTTCACATGTATTATATATTGATTTCCCTTCGGATACACAAAGGAAGGCGAGAGTCGACAACTCACCCCCCACACAAATGGAACAGACTTTTTTTTTTTTTAAAGGAAGAAAAACTTCCAGAACACCTCGAAAAACTTACAACTGTCAGATCCGGCCCTGAAAGCCTTCGAGAATACATTTTTTAAAAATGAACCGAAACCCAGCATAGCCACTCCCTTTGCTAGGAAACGATAGCACAACTAAAGGCATGAATTATGTTCGCTAAAAGCAGTTGGTCCTTGATATGTGCTTCTCTCTTATCAAAGAAAACATACCCAGCAGCATAAAAAAAAGATAATTGTGCCCTTGGGAGGGAAGTTAGAGGAAGGGAAAGGCTGCCCAATACAATAGGATGAACTTTCCTAGGCATTGTCGCCCTGGAGAAGGAACAATAGAAAATGTTTTGTTTTACCAGATTTATACTGGCAGCTGACCATTGCAACTATACTCCCCCTGCCCTTCACTGGAAATTACCGTAAGTCCACTCACTCATTTCTCTGATGATGCTCCATCTCCAATCAGACCTAAAGAGGTATAGAAGCAGCTTATTTGTTCAGAATGTTCTCAAGGCAGAATTATTTGGCAGTCTTGACCCCCCAAAGCTGCTAAACAGCAAGAAGGTAATAATCTGGTAACAATCTAAAAGCAAGAACAGAGCTGACACAATGACATTCTTTTAGGCAAGACTGCCATCCTTAAAGCTGTGAAACAGCTTTTCTCTTGTAGAAAGAGAAAGGGAAGTTGGGACAAGGAAGAAAGGACATGAAGTTAAAAAGAACGAACACAGCTCTGTGGGTAATAAAAGGCTTGGTAGAAACCACATTACACTAGCCTCAAGACGAGTTCTTCATCAAGCTGTATGACTATGTGTGCTTCCTTTTATGTCTCTGTTTTAATTGTATGTGTGTGTGTGTGTGTGAGAGAGAGAGAGAGAGAGAGAGAGAGCCCTGCTGGATCAGACTAAAAGCCTGCGTAGTCTGTCCTGGGAAAAGAGCAGCCTGTGTAACCTTAGGCAACCTATATTATCTCAGAAATCCCCTAGAAGAAGGGAAGGGCGAACCACTTTTTAAGTGTTAGCTTGGAATATAGGTGTACCTGAAAAGTACTGTCATAAAACTGGAATCAATTTGAAGGCACATAATAAATTAATTAGTCTGTTCCCCGGTGGACAGCCAGATATTTGTGGGAATCACACAAGTAGGGTATGTTTTTATTAAGTAAATTATTGTATAGCTCAATATATCTACAGCACAACAAAAACAAATTAGACAAGATAGTACAAATAAATTGGACTAAGATTAACAAGTTAGTTCTCCCTGGCTGCTAATGTAAATAGAGAAGATAACATTGATACATAATTACTTCTGTCCGACCACAAAAAGGAGAAAATTCAGCTGATGTAGCAAAGTTCTTCTCTGTAACAAACTAGGACAGATACAGTATTTCACAGGAGGCTCTAGGTGTATCAAGGACAAAGGGTGACAGAGTAAAATAATATCCTCTACCGCATTTTTGCAGCATATTTTGGGTTGCTTGCCCAAAATCCTTTATTTAATAAGGGATGTGACTTATGAAAACAAGAGTGCTGAGAATGCCATATTGCTGCTATCTCTTCGTTTTGGCTATCTTGTCTAAGCTCAACTGGAGAATCCTCAAGACGGTCCAAAAACAATGATTACAATACAACGGGTTAATGAATTGTCAAAGAATGTGTAAGGAAGATAGGTGATAAAAATGAGAAGGCATGGAGAAATCCATAGCACAATACCTGCTTTTGCATACCCAACTATTCCACCTGAAGCCACTAGTGCTGCATAACTATAGCCAAGCCAGTCCACAGTCATTCTGGAAGACAAATAGATACACAGTGAACATTGTGCAAATACCAGATTCAAAAACAGCGAGTTTTAAAATTATTAATTCCAAGTTGTTTATTCAGGTAAGCAATCAGTTACTGTATTAGGATTACAAGCCTTTTATAATGGAGAAGGGTTCCAGTGTTTAATTTGTTCAGATCCAATGATTGTCATACAATGTTTCCACACAGCAGGAGGCCCAGGGGAACGGCTGAAAGGACTAATGATGCGAAATGCACCATCAGTTTCCCACTACCTGGTCATGAGGAAATGCAACAGAGGCCTGAAACTAGATAGGCTAGCAAGCCAGTCTAAGATTGAACTTAGCAGCTGGGCACATGAGTCCTCTCCTCCTTAATTTTCATGCCTGTGATCCTAGAACTGGGTGAAGCCCATTATGAGAGATGGTCAAATCCTGTCAAAGCAAAAAAGGGGTTGAGCCTTGTGGCCATCACAAAACACAACTGCAAAAATGGGTTACAGGTGATACCTGTATCCTGTGAGCAACAAGAAGTCAGCTGCAGGAAAACTAGCTAAAGCTGAGATACTACTTTTATCTGCTACAATGCTATTGTAAGCCACCTTGGGTCCTCTTCCAAGGAGAAAGGTGGGGTAAAAATATTCAAAATAAAAAATACATGAAAAATCAATCAAGAGCAGCCCCCGTTTCTAGTTTCGCAGCTATAAGCAGAACATGTTTATTTGAAACACAAGAGGGTAGTGTGGTTCCCAGCTTTGGGTCCCTAGATGTTCCTGGCCTAAAATTGGCAGAAGCCGTTCACCACAAGCTGTGCTGGCCTGGATTTCCAGGAACTGTACTCTGAGAACATCTGGGACCCTAAGGTTGGGACCCGTTTCTGACACGACACATGCTCCTCATTATGCTGGATTCACAATGATATTGCTTTAAGAGGTCTGCTTAGTGCAGGTCTGGACCAAGCACATCCTGTAGGTAGGCCACATGCAGTCCTTCAGGGCCCTTTATCCCAGCAGCACTCCCCCCAAAATTAAAAGTAAAATTTGGCTCAAAAAGGAAATGTTGGCATGGAGGAAGGCAGCACCTCTGCCTTTCCTTAACTGCTCCTCCTCATCAATTTGTCTTGGCCACCAGAGGATGTAAAGGTGTGTGTGTGTGTGTGTGTGTGTGTGTGTGTGTGTGTGTGTGTGTGTGTGTGTGTGTGTGTGTGTGTGTGTTGTGTTGTGTTGTGTTGTGTGTGTCAAATGGGTATAACCTTTAAAGGTGTGGGGACAGAGGTTATAAACTCTTTCCTGCAACCCTGCAACAGGCACTGAACAATCATTCCTTCTCCACCTACTTTGACTGTGGTCACTCACCTGTTTGCTTGCTCAGGGGCACGCAGGCAGTTCTGCTTCCAGAATTACACCCTCCTTGACCAGGAAGACCACCTTATTCGTAGGCTGCTCCTCTCTGTTCTCTTAGGCTGCCGACTTTGCTGGGAAGAAACAGAAATATCTTGGGAGGAAATATATTTGTACCATATACTGAGCGGGCACAATGCACACAGATGCTGCAAACTGTAAGTCAAGTGACACAACCACTTATAGCGTCTGTGAAGATTCTCAGTCATCCAGGTTCGTTTAACTGGGAGTTGAGTCATGGCTACTGGACTTCTTTTTTGAGAGATAGAAACGTTTCGCTGTTCATCCAAACAGCTTCATCGGTCTGAATACAGCTAGTGCAAGAGACCTTCTTATAGTCAGCTTGACCTCTTGTCCCCTGGTCTGATTGGCTCATAAGATGAACAAAGCCTGAATAGGCTCGTTAGGGAGACATTAGTGTCCATGGCCTTAAGGTAAACAATGGCCTAAGGTGCTGAAACCCATCAAGAAATGTGACCTGGTGGTGAAGGCTCCTTGATTTGCCTGGGTACTTTGGAAAGTACAGCCTGATAAGTAGCAGATAGACTATGCCGGAGCCCACCACCTCTGTTGAGGGAGGGATTTTCAATGCTAACATGAATGGCTTCCCTTACTCCTCTCTCAAACCACCTCTCTTCTTTGTCTAATATGTGTACATCCTCATCTTTGAAAGAGTGGCCTTTTTCCTTCAAATGGAGGTGTACTGCTGATTCTGGTCCTGAGCTGTTACCTCTCCTATGTTGGGCCATTCTTCTGTTTAATGGCTGTTTAGTTTCTCCAATGTAGAGGTCTGAACACTCTTCACTGCATTGGACTGCATATACTATATTGTTCCTTTTATGGTTTGGTATCGGATCCTTTGGGTGGACAAGTCTCTGCCTTAGTGTGTTCATGGGTTTGAAATAAACAGGGATGTGGTGTTTGCCAAAAATCCTTTTAAGCTTCTCCGACACTCCCGCCATGTAGGGAATGACCAGGTTCTTCCGTCGGGTTTGGATCTCAGACTGATCCCTTGTTCTTCTGGGATGGCCTACTGCTTTGTTGAAGGCCCACCTTGGATATCCACAGGCCTTAAGTGCTATCTTCAGGTGCCTGTCTTCCTTCTTCTTGGCTTCTGAGGAGGTGGGGATGCTCTCTGCTCTGTGGCTTATAGCTTCCCAGTTTTATTTCCTACCACTAGCTTGGGAACTCTTTTGGCTCTCAAGACCCTTCCTTTTGTCAGACATCTTCGGACCCCATTGCCAAAACCAATTTTCAGTATCTTCTCTATGGTGCGTGCAAAAACTAGGAAAAATTACTCTCTCTTCTTTCTGACTACAACTCCTAGTATCCCCCTGCCAGTCTGGCTAATTCTGCTTGATGTGATACCCTGGGAGCTGTCATTCACAAATGAAATGACAGCTGTCATTCCCATCTCTGCAAGTTTTTCCCTTTGTGCTATTGGGTAGCTCAGTGGCTTAGGTATCTGGCTGAGGAGCCAGAGGTTGGAAGTTCAATTCCCTTCTGTGCCTCCTTGACAGGAGGGTTCCTTCTAGCCCTGCAGTTCTACTTTTCAAAGCTCTTACTGAGGTAGAGAACCTGATAACTAAATAAGCACTGAATAACAAACAAACAACAAAAACACCTGAATAGGCTCGTTAGGTGGACAATAGGTTCAATAGGCTCATTAGGTGGAGAATGGCCCACCTATACAACCTTCCCAACACCCATAAGGTAGAGGTCCTTAGCCATGGCCTTGTTGGTGGAGGTGTGAAATATTCTTGATTTGTCTGGGGATTATTGAAATGGCCGCTTGATAAGTAGCAGACAGATTGTGCCTGAGGCCTCCACCTCTGTTGAGAAAGGAGTTTTCAATACTCACATGAATGGTGTCCCTGAGCCCACTCTTGAACCACCTATCCTCTCTGTCTGTGACTCAACTTTCATAATAAACTCACCTGGATGACTGAGGATCTTCACAGACTTTAAACAGATGAATAAAATGAAATACTCATTTGGTGCCCTCTAATAGAATGCAAATAGAAGGAATGAATGAGATACTAAACAAACAGTGACTTGTGTCCCTATTTGTCAATGTCTGACTCCCAACTCAAAAGAAAATCATATGAAACGATTTTAAGGTTTCAGATCAGAGAAAAGACACCAGAGGGCGTCGTCAAACAGCAAGAACAAGGTTGTTTGTATTCCATGCTAACTCTCTAGCTTCGGCCTTGCGAACTCCACATTATTATTGTTTTAAATTCACTGAGATCTACTGAAATATTAAGACCATAAGCAATGTAGTTATTTAGCCAAGGACAAATGACTCAGGATCAAGGGGCAGGCACAACTAATTTGGATTAAGTGACCTCCAATCGGCTTTCTTTTAATGTGTAATTATGTTTTAAAGGAAAAAATCGAAAGTATCAACAATCAGCAAGGTAGACGAGGTGCTCCCCACCGAAAACGCCTTCCCCCAAATGGACATTCAACCAGTGTAGATTGCTTCTTCCATGCATCCCTCTCTATACTGGGAACAGCTTCATCTGTTGAACAACCACCCATCGCGCTGCTGTAAAAGATCCTCATTAACAGCCGGAATAGGGGCGGGCAATCTGCTGGGCTGCGTTGCTCAGCCCTGGGCTAAATTAAATGCAGCAAACGAGACCACCCCACCCCCTCCCGGCCGCCGCTCCATGTCTGCACTGGGCTTGCTGAGAAATATCGGGTGCCTCCCAAAAAGCAAAAGTGTGCCTGTCCTGACTTTGAACCAACACAGAGCAAAGTGGGAAATCTCGCTCTCTTTCAAGGATTATTTGGAGCCAAAACGCTCCAGCGGGGAAAACGATCCCAGTACTTTACCTTAAAGAGCGCGGCAAATGCACATGGCAGGGACTGACCTTCTCGCCAAGGTGACGCACACAAGGAGCGCCCGGAACCCCGCGCCGTGATCACCGAAGAGCGACGTTCTCAAGCCGACCGAGAGGAGATTCCTCCGCAGGAGGTCGCGGCGAACTGTTGGCACGGCAGGACGACCGGCAACCCGCTCGAGGTTTGCTTCATAAAATGCAAACAGGACGATCGACGCTTTGCTCGGAGTTCCGGTGGCGATCCTAGCTGGAAATCAGTCTCATCGAAAGCAAGGGGATTTATCTGGCGGGGAGATTCTGGAGGTTGCGCTCAACAAAGTGGAAACTCGGATCTGGAATTAGTCTCTGGCCAAAGTCTTCTGGTAGATCGCAAAGACCAGATCCAGCAACTCCGCCCAAGACCACCAAGGCTGGGTCTTCAACTTGGAACCCACAGTTGAGAATGTGATCCCAACCTCTCCTTAACTCCAGCCGTTTGAAGAAAGTAATGGATTTTTAAAAGGTGAAGTGAGACACAATATACGTTTCTGGAGTCCACAAACTTTTCACATGTATTATATATTGATTTCCCTTCGGATACACAAAGGAAGGCGAGAGTCGACAACTCACCCCCCACACAAATGGAACAGACTTTTTTTTTTTTAAAGGAAGAAAAACTTCCAGAACACCTCGAAAAACTTACAACTGTCAGATCCGGCCCTGAAAGCCTTCGAGAATACATTTTTAAAAAATGAACCGAAACCCAGCATAGCCACTCCCTTTGCTAGGAAACGATAGCACAACTAAAGGCATGAATTATGTTCGCTAAAAGCAGTTGGTCCTTGATATGTGCTTCTCTCTTATCAAAGAAAACATACCCAGCAGCATAAAAAAAAGATAATTGTGCCCTTGGGAGGGAAGTTAGAGGAAGGGAAAGGCTGCCCAATACAATAGGATGAACTTTCCTAGGCATTGTCGCCCTGGAGAAGGAACAATAGAAAATGTTTTGTTTTACCAGATTTATACTGGCAGCTGACCATTGCAACTATACTCCCCCTGCCCTTCACTGGAAATTACCGTAAGTCCACTCACTCATTTCTCTGATGATGCTCCATCTCCAATCATGCCCCCCTCTCTCTCACACACACATGCAAAACACATATGTCACCTTTCATAGAATCATAGCATCATAGAGTTGGAAGAGACCTCAAGGGCCATCTAGTCCAACCCCCTGCCATGCAGGAACCCCTATCACAGTATTCCCAACAGGTGGCCATCCAGCCTCTGCTTAAAAACCTCCAAAGAGGGAGACTCCACCACCCTTTGTGGCAGCATATTCCACTGCTGAACAGCTCTAACTGTCATGGAAGTTCTTCCTAATGTTCAAATAGAATCTCTTTTCCTGTAGTTTGAAACCATTGCCCAGAGTCCTAGTCTTTGAAGCCATGGAAAACAAACCTGTTCCCTCTTCAATATGACATCCATTCAAATATTTAAACATAGCGATCATATCCCCCTCTCAGCCTTCTTTTTGAAAGCATTCCCAGCTCCCTAAAGTGAGGGATTTGAATCACTCACACCCCTCCTTACCAAATGAAAAGGTTGTCCCACAGGCCTCCTTAATTGTTCTCATTGTTGTTTACAGCCCAGTCCATATTGCTCCCTCTAGGGCAGTGTTTTTCAACCTTTTTTGGGCAAAGGCACACTTGTTTCATGAAAAAAATCACGAGGCACACCACCATTAGAAAATGTTAAAATTTTTACCTCTGTGCCTATATCAGTCTCTAAAAGGTTTGCCATTGCTGGTGTAGGGAGAAGCAGGACAGAGGGGCCACAGATTGAGGCAGCCCGCTCTCTCACCCAGTTCCCACTTACCTGTGTTGTTTTTTTTAAAGACATTTTTCCCTGCATGGACTTCTGTGTCCAGTGGAGACCTGAGAAGGGGCACTGACTCTCCAGGAATACAAATAAGACCCAAAAGACCATCTTGCTCTCCAACTGTGGCCAAGGCAGATGCCTTCAGCAAGTCCAGTGACAGGAGGGGAGGAGGATGAAGGAAGGCAGGAAGGAAAGAAGGCAGAACGTGTTCTGCTTGTATACCGCCCCATACCACTTCAAGGAGTCTCTGGGCGGTTTACAGTTTTAATTACAGTAGGCAGGCTGCTAGACATACACATATGCAGGCTAGAAATGAGCATGTTTCTATGAAGAGGGGAAAGGGTATGAATGGAAAGAGAGAGGTGGGGGGAAAAAGAAAGAAAAGACAGAGAGAGAGAAGAGGGTGACCCAAGACAGAAAGAAAGGGGCAAGACTTCAAGGAACCCATCGCGGGGCCCCTCAGAGACGGCTCTTCCCCTCCCGGACCCTAAAGGCCGGCCGTCCAGCCGTGCCAGTAGCCCCCCCCCCGCCTGCCTCCTCAGCCCAGGCCCGGCGGAGGCCTCCTCCATCCCCTCCTCCTCGCAGCCCTGCTGCGGTGCTCGTGGGGCAGCCGGGCGCCCCTCCTCCCCTTCCCCTCACCTGGTGGTTTGTTCTGGGCTGGGGCTCCCGGGCCGGCTCGTGTTGGCGGGCGGGCTGTCGGGCGGCTCAGTCCATTGGTAGCTCCCAGGAAAGGGGTGGTGGTCCAGGGTAAAAAAAGGAGGTGGGGAGAGGGAAGCAAGCGAGTCGTGGCAGCGGCGGCAGGCACAGGGCAAACACTAAGAGAATGAGCGGGGCCAGGTCCGGCCGGGGAGGAAGTCACGCCAGCTCCGCGGGCCTCGGGGGGGAGGAGCCAAGCTGGCCCTTGGACGCTATTTATAGTGCCTCCCAGCTGTGGGCCGGCCCTGGGTTGAATTTCTTTAGAATTTTTCAATTTTTCCCACGGCACACCAGGCAACATCTCGCGGCACACTAGTGTGCCACGGAACAGTGGTTGAAAAACGCTGCTCTAGGGCATCCCCCTCCCATGTCATCAGATTTCTCTTGTCCCTCATCAAAGGCTTCTCAAACCTGGCTTACTGCTATCCCCAACTCAACCAGGTGGAAGCAATGGAGGAGGATTTATTTATCCATCTGTCCAGTCTTCCTGTGGCTTGCAAGGCATTCAAAGGGGAAGCACTAGAATCACCCTGCCTGCCATCTTTTTTCCTCCTTTCTTTCAAATATCCTGGGGGAGAGGGAGAGAGAATTAATGGGAGTTGGGAAGCCCCTTTGAAGGGCTCCTAGCCACTTAGTCCCAATCTGGAGATCCTCCTTGAATTGAGAATAGGGCACGTAGCCTGATTTCTGTAAACAAAACAGGCAAAAAACTACCACCCAGTCTCCTCTGTGCCCTCTGGAACATCTTTGGGGATTAATAAAAAGAAGGGTGGGAGGAAATAACCACATTAAGGAGCATGGCATGGCCCTCTCCCCCTCTAAAATAAGCTCTTTCCCCCCACAAATGTTGTTAATGAAATTAGTCATTGGCATTGTCCCTGCCAGGAGTAAGGACACTTTTCTGACACTCACTATAGCTAATCAGTGACGTGCTGAGGCACATCTTGGTCACATGACTGACCATGCAATTGAGACACCCTGTCAAGTGTTGTGCCAAATTACCCAAACCTGCAAACACCACTAGCATTTCAGGAAGCTTCCCTCCTGTAAACCCATCCCTCTGCGTGTCTCTCTTACTCTCATGACTGGTCTGTGGCCCCTCTCTCTGCCCTTTGGATAGAAGAAAAGCAAGTTTCTTGAGGGGAAACAGGGCCTGCACTGCTCTCACCCACCCCCATTAGCCCACTGTGTAGTGAGGCAAGCATGAAACCCAGCCTACACACGACTTCCTTGAAACTTGAGACATGCTTCCCATTGACTTCAAGGTGTGTATGTGTGTGTGTTGGGCTGTGTGCTTGTCAAAATGAATCCTTGAGGATAGCAAGAGAGAAAGGTTGTGTGTGTATCATGGGTGCAAATGGAAGTTTGTGAAAGTGTGTGGTGTGTCTGTGGAGCTGCCCCTGGCCTGCCAAGGTCAGTCACAAGGGAGTTCAACTCCCAGGCTGAAAAGGGCACTTTCCCAGTTTGATCCACGCTGCTAGCAAGCTGTCTTACTGGACATTCTGAGGTTGCCACTTTCCATAGGTAAGAATATGTTATTTATAGGCAGATTAAAGGAGGAAGAATGCAGCTGTGTGTTTTTTTTTTAATCTTGTTTCAACAGAGTAGCTAGAGCCAAGAATTGTGCTCTGGATTCCAGCCTGGGAACATGCATTAAGAATTCTTTCTATTTCAGTCAAGAGAAATGATCTTCAGAGCTTTTCTAGGCACCTCCCTCCCAGCTAACTCATGTGGTCACTGAGAGACTCAGCCATCTCATCTATTTGGGCAAGGCTACGTAGGGGAGTCCACAGGGTGCCTATTCTTTAATAGCAAATTGAGATGCAAGAACTTACCCAGGGAACCTTACATCATATGGAAGTAAACATCTCTGCTCGTTGGTAGATAGCACTGCTGTAAATAAAATGGCAGCGGCTTGAAGTGTTTCCAAAATCAGGAACCCTAGAGCAGCGTTTTTCAACCACTGTTCCGCGGCACACTAGTGTGCCGTGAGATGTTGCCTGGTGTGCCGTGGGAAAAATTGAAAAATTCTAAAGAAATTAAACCCAGGGCCGGTGGGCGGCCCACAGCTGGGAGGCGCTATAAATAGCGTCCAAGGGCCAGCTTGGCTCCTCCCCTCCGAGGCCCGTGGCACTGGCGTCACTTCCTCCCTGGCCGGACCTGGCCCTGCTCATTCTCTTAGTGTTTGCCCTGTGCCTGCCACAGCCGCCGCAACTTGCTCGCTTCCCTCTCCCCCCTCCTTTTTTTACCCTGGACCACCACCACCCCTTTCCTGGGAGCTACCAATGGACTGAGCCGCCTGACAGCCCGCCCGCCAACACGAGCCGGCCCGGGAGCCCCAGCCCAGAACAAAGCACCAGGTGAGGGGAAGGGGAGGAGGGGCGCCCAGCTGCCCCACGAGCACCGTGGCAGGGCTGCGAGGAGGAGGGGATGGAGGAGGCCTCCGCCGGGCCTGGGCTGAGGAGGCGGGGGGGGGGCTACTGGCACGGATGGCCGGCCGGCCGGCCGGCCCTTAGGGTCCGGGAGGGGAAGAGCTGTCTCTGAGGGGCCCCGCGATGGGTTCCTTGAAGTCTTGCCCCTTTCTTTCTGTCTTGGGTCGCCCTCTTCTCTCTCTCTGTCTTTTCTTTCTTTTTTCCCCCACCTCTCTCTTTCCATTTGTACCCTTTCCCCTCTTCATAGAAACGTGCTCATTTCTAGCCTGCATATGTGTATGTCTAGCAGCCTGCCTACTGTAATTAAAACTGTAAACCGCCCAGAGACTCCTTGAAGTGGTATGGGGCGGTATACAAGCAGAACACTTTCTGCCTTCTTTCCTTCCTGCCTTCCTTCATCCTCCTCCCCTCCTGTCGCTGGACTTGCTGAAGGCATCTGCCTGGGCCACAGTGTGGAGAGCAAGATGGGCTTTTGGGTCTTATTTGTGTTCCTGGAGAGTCAGTGCCCCTTCTCAGGTCTCCACTGGACACAGAAGTCCATGCAGGGCAAAATGTCTTTAAAAAAACAACACAGGTAAGTGGGAACTGGGTGCTAGAGAGCGGGCTGCCTCAATCTGCGGCCCCTCTGTCCTGCTTCTCCCTTCACCAGCAATGGCGAACCTTTTGAGACTGATATAGGCACAGAGTTAATTTTTTTAACATTTTCTAATGGTGGTGTGCCTCGTGATTTTTTTCATGAAACAAGTGTGCCTTTGCCCAAAAAAGGTTGAAAAACACTGCCCTAGAGCATAACGGGGTTCCCTGGATATGCACACTGGGCAGCTTTCTGCTGAAATCATACAGGGTTTTTTGTTTGTATGTATGTTTGGTTGCTTTTCTGGAAACTGCATCTTCTACTGAAGTGAGGCTTTTTAGAAGGCAACAGCCACTGTGGTACTTCAAGTGATGTACTTAGACTGAGGCCTATACACAGTATTCACTTCCCTCTCACTGTGATGTGAAGTTTACTGGATGACTTGGTTACTGTAACTATCTCACTATCCTCCCAAGGTTCTTTTGAGATTAAAAGAATGGAGGGCCCCCCATGCCTGCTCCTCTAAGGTCCCCAAAGAGGAACTGGGGGAGTAATTAGATAAGATATATGTTCTCTTGATACCATGTGTGGTGTAGCATATAAGAGTAGACTGGGACGAAAGAGGCCTGAGTGCATATGCAAACATGGAAACTGGGAGTGTGAAACCAGTAAGTAAATCCACACCTTAAATATCTCACTTACCTGGAAAGCTCTATTAAGGCTGTTAGAAGTCAGATCCAACTTGATGGCACAAAATAACATATTTTTTCTTGGCCTGACATGACAAACTGCAGCTTTTGAAATTCTTTCTTCCACTAACGTTTGTGTTAAATTGTCTTACTTTAAAAGTCTTCTCCACAAGAAGGGCCTTGTAAGACCACCTGAAAGACTGTATATTCCCATATGAGCCTTTGCAGCCCTCAGAATTTCCAAATGAGGCCATCCAGTGGGTCATACTACCATTGCACCATTGATACAGACATGAGGAAGGGCCTTCTCTGTTGCTGCACCAAGATTGTGAAATGCTCTCCCTCAAGAAGTTAGTTTGGCCTCCCTAACTAAGTCCCAGGATGCTGTTTTTTTTAGCTAAGTATAGTAAATTTGTTTGTTTTAAAAAAATTATGTTTTAGTCATTTATTGTCTTCATTTAATCACTTTTTAATGTGTAACTCGTGTTTTTAATTGTTCTTGTTTCAACATTGTGAGCTGCTCTGAATGCCCCTCAACAGGAGTAAGGAAGGCTACAAATGAGACACAATAAATACCATAAATAAGATTAAGCCTTAAAAAGTGTTGTTGTGCCTGATCAAAGCGTGTTACTTGCACTATTGTATTTTCAGACTTCTTTCTGCTGCTATACGTCTGAAGAAGTGGATGTGTCCACAAAACGTTACCTTAAAATGTGAAAGTTAGTATTTAAGGTGCCACATGTTTTTGTGTTTTTTGTTTTGTTTTTCTTTGATTTTTGCCTGCAACATTTGAGAACAGACTATGCAAACATTGTCTACTGGAACCCGATTCAACCTCTCATATTCTTCTTTCCTGCCCCACCCATCACAAGCTCTGCCTTCAGATTCTGGCCCCGTTCACTACTAACATTTCTGGATCTCCAGAGAGCATGACTCTCTCTCTCTCTCTCTCTCTCTCTCTCTGTGTGTGTGTGTGTGTGTGTGTGTGTGTGTGTGTGTGTGTGTGTTTTGTGTCGTTACAGTCGTTACCAATTCTTCATGACCCCATGTCGATGGAGTTTTCTTGGCAGGAATACTGGAGTGGTTTGCCAGTTCCTACTCCAGGCGCCTACAGCACCTGGTATTCCCTGGTCGTCTCCCATCCAGGTACTAACCAGAGCTGACTCTGCTTAGCTTGCAAAATCAGGTGAGACTGAATGTGCTTAGGGCATCTAGGCTCCATAACTCAGTGCTTACTTGAGGACAAATCTCCTGAATTAACTGTCTCAGTGGCTAAATACTTGTCCACTGTATTATTTACCAATAATAATAAGACCAGGACCAAGGATGGTCACTAATCTGACCTCCTCCATCTCTTCATTTATCATGCTTTTAGTCTTTTATCCCAGTTTGATGCCTTTGTTTTTAATCTATTTTATGCCATTGGTTCTTGAATGAATGAATGATTCTCTGTTCAGACACTGCAGTATACGTGTTTATTTTGGAACGTTATGTCAGCGCTTATTTCTATACAAATGTACACCACCTGTTTTCCTTTCAAAAAGGAGTTGCTTCAAGTGTATATCCTAGCTAGAGCTCTGAGAAGTGGTGATGCTGCTTGCAGTCTTTTTTCCAATCTTGGGTTCAACAAAAGGATGGAGATCCTCCAGACCTGCCAAAGCTTTGGACTTCGGCTCTCATAATTGCATACCAAATGCCTGTTCTGCCTGGGGCTTCTTGAAGTGGAAGTGTAAACATGTTGAGGGCCAAAGCTTCCTTCCTCCTGCTCTAATTGCTACATTGTGTTATTAAACATTCAACCTATTTTAAATCAAAAGTTAAGAATACACATTTTCCAATAGCAGCCACCTTGATGGGTGGGCCACCTGACCCACCGCATAGTGCACTGTGAGATACAAAGACTCATATTCGTGTAGCCAGATCTCTATGGAATTGGAAGCATAATCTAATTTCTACAGCCCATTTGGATAGCAGTCAAGGGTTGCTCAATAACCCGGTTCAGGAAGAAATCTCTCTTTGGATATGAAGAGCAGCTCTGATGGATAGCATTCAGTACCCAAAATCCTTTGCTAAAAGTTGACGATGCCACTGGGACAGGGAGATTTTCGGTAATTAAAGAGATCTTCCTTTTCTCTTGTGGCTTGTTTGATTCATGAGTAATTGGTTTCCTCATGCAGAAGTCATGGAATCAGTGGGATGGAGGGAGGAAGTCTTGAGTTCCCTGAAACCTCTCCCTGCCCGTACTGTAATTTCACAGCAGAAATCTTTAGTAATTAAACATTTCCCCATTTAATTGTCATGTTTCACAGACACAGTGGTACCTTGTATAAAGGAATTAATTCGTTCCAAATGAAATTATGTTAACCAATTTTCCTTTATAAAATTTCCCATAGGAATGCATTGAAAACAGAGTAATCTCTAATCGCAACCATGTTTATGTTGTACAGATTCGCCCCATAGATGATTATGTTAAGCAAATTTCCCCTATCTCCAGATTTTTTTTTAACAGATTTTATGTTATACAAACCATTTGTTATGCGAGGGTTCACTGCATAAGATAAATATTATTTGGTAACATCTACATTTTCATTACTACTAGAGGCACAGCTACAGGTGTGATTAAAATTAACAAATGCATTGCAGCCTCTTAAAAAAATCATTAGTTTAACAAGTATCTTTGAATTTTATTAATTAAAAATATAACAAAATACCTTGTTCATTACCTTCAAATGCATTTGCTCAGTGGGAACAAAAAAATCACAGTTTCAATTCAGTTAAAAGTACAAGCATTCACAAAGCAAAACTGAGACATAAGGCCACATAATTCACAGGAAGAAACAAAAGTGGACAGACAGTATATTGTTGTCATAGGAGAACTTTGAAAGACATTTTATGGGACTATAATTCCTATAATTCCCCATCCCAGTATTCTAGCATCTGTAATTTAAAAAGAGAAAGAAAGAAAGAAAAAATTCAAAGCTCTGCTAGCAAGCCTCCATATATTCTATATCTTATGTTCATGCATACAGTGGATAGTGAGCAAGAACTAGCAGACATTTTGCCTTGGCAAAATATATATTTTTTCTGTAAAACTCCAGGTGCAAAAACCATTGATTATTTGTTGTTTTTTAAAGAGACCTCAAGTCTGGAGGGAAAAGGTTTCCGAACTTTTACTATTATTATTTGAATCCGTTTCCTTCTTGGGATTTTTTTCTGCTATCCCTTTTTCAGTCTTCCCCCAGATCTTTCAGAAGACAAACAAGGAGTGTGTGTTTGCTAGAAATCAGTAGATGTGAATCCCCTCTTAACTTGGGATTGCCTAAGCTGGCCTTCCCTCATGTGATGCCCTTGAGATGGTTGTAGTGCAACTTCCATAAGCCCCAAGTGAAGAAGGCTGCGTCTACTCTAAAGAAACTAGTTGTCTCAAGGCTCTAGGGCTGAGCCTTAATAGCAGGGACTTTGTGATGCAAGTGGAGTGGCTCATATTCTGATATTTTGGGAGCAGGTGTCTCCGTTTTGACCACACACCATTTGTGGCTCAGTTACCTTATTAGTTCCTTTGCACCACTGCAGTTTCTTTTTACCTTCGCCACTTCCAGGATCATGAAGCCTCTAAAGTCGCATGGGACAGAAGTGTAAACATTGATCTGGGGCAATGGAAATCCCCCCTCCCCCTCCTATTTCTGTTTTGCTCTCCTAATCATATGCACAAGTTTCCCACCGCTGAGGAGCTGCGCAACGTGCGCAGGTAAAGGAGTCCCTTCTCCTTCCAGTGCAGATAAAGTGAATAAACCCCAGCAGCCATGTGTTTGCATGGTAAGCTCTGACCTATGCAGGGGGCGGGGGTGTCAAGGGCAAGGTTTTGAAGGCAAGTTGAAATTGGTGCAGTTTCTCCCCAAACAACAAGCTGAGTTCCAATGGCCAGGTCGTGCCCAGGGGGTCCTCTGGGGCGGTGCTGCCAGTTTGTAGCCATTCATCTGAACAATCGCTCAGCAAGGCTTGAAACGAAGTGTGGAGCCAACTAGCTTGAGATCTAGTCACTCGCTGTCTTTTCCTCCGTTCATCGGAACCTGTTCTCACAGTATTGAGAAAGAATACCTGATTATTTCGCTGCCGCCCTTGGCCATAAGGGGATGCAAATGTCAAGAACATTAAGCAAAACTCGGTTAGCAAGTGGATTGCACTGTCTTCTGGTCTCGGCCGTAGTGCAAAGACAGCAGAACTACCCGTATTGATCCTTCTCCAAACCATGATGTTTCTTCCAGAGTGCTGGCTCTGTATTATTCTTTCTTTTCGTCCCTTGAATTGTTTTGTTTTTAAACCATTTTGCTATAGGTACCAACTCGGCTCCACAGGGACCTCACTCTGGTTCAACGCCCTTTCCCGAAGATTCAGTTCCAAGCATTCCACGGTGGGCGGATAGGTTCCGAGTTCAAATTTGTTAGCAAACAGGCTTTTGATGCTCAGTAGCCACTTGAGATCGCCCGTTCCATAGATACAAATGCTCCTGACGTAATGACCTGCCAAGGAGCAAAATGTCAAGATCATCATTAAAATAAAAATGACAGATAGGTGGGCAACAGCCCAGCCTGTGTCACAGATGTTGTAGTCCTGACCGGTGCCTCTGATTTCATGCGGAATAACTCCTATGTGAGTAAAAAGAGGATGGGACATGTTTCTAAACATGTCACTTTCATTACGATTCCATTCACGTTAAGAACTAAGGCCAACCAGCCCAGATTCATCACAAGAAAACAGAAAAAGGCCAGCTGATCCTTCATCCCAGTTGATTAGCCATAGGACAAAGCAGGAATATCCAAAGCAAGGAGACACACCATCAGCCACACACACCCTCCCAACAAATACACCTTGCCTCCATCTGCACGTCAAGAGATGCCATGCACTGGAGAAACTGAAAACTCCTGGCTTCTACCAACGGTGGAGGCATCACCACCAAAATGTGGAAAGTTACTGTTTAGAAGTAATGCAAAGAATGGCCAAAATCTTATTGTGCAATGTGTGTGTGCTCGCAACCCAAGCCTTCACATTTGATCGTTGTGCTAGTGTCAAGGGACCATGGCATTCTCCTGACTTGTCTCTCTGAAATGGGAATTGGGGGTACTGCATTAAATTGGCTCTGGTCCTTCTGCAGGATAGAACACAGAAAGTAATATTAAGATTCATGTGACCTGTGGAGTCTCCCAGGGTTCTATTCTGTCTCCTATGTTATTTAACATTTATATGAAACCACTGAGGGGAGATTATCAGGTCTTTTGGGGTCAGGTGCCACCAGTATGCCGATGATACCCAGCTGTACCTCTCGTCACCTCCGGATTCTAAGGGAGACACTATTACAAGTTTACATGAGTGTTTAGCTGCAGTAACGAACTGGATGAGGATGAACAAAATGAGAATAAACCCAGACAAGACAGAGGTGCTTCTTGTCAGTCGAAAGGGAGAACAAGGGATAGGCATACAACCTGTACTGGATGGGGTCACCCTCCAATTGAAAATAGAGGTGCGCAGCTTGGGGGTGCTCTTGGACTCAGCCTTGAGCCTGGATGCCCAGGTCACGGCTGTAGCCAGGAGCGCATTTACACAATTAAGGCTAGTACACAAGGTATGCTCGTTTCTTGAGAAACCAGCTCTGGCCACGGTGACACATGCCCTAGTGACATCCTGACTAGACTACTATAATGTGCTGTATGTGAGACTACCGATGGAAAGTCTCAAGCAACTTCAACAGGTCCAGAATGCAGCAGCCAGATTGCTTACTGAGGCGGGGTACAGAGATCATATTACACCCCTATTAAAGCAGCTCCACTGGCTGCCAATCAGCTATCGGGAACAATTCAAGGTGCTGGCCTTGACCTACAAAGCACTGTATGACCTGGGTCCTAGCTACCTCAAACATCGAATCTCACAGTATGAACTGACTCAGGTACTAAGGTCATCAGGAGAGACCTTTCTCCCCAACCCACCACCTTCACAGGTGCATCTCAGAAGAACACATGAAAGGGCCTTCTTGGCTGCTGCACCCAGACTCTGGAACTCCCTCCCACTAGAGGTCAGGACTGCCCCATCTCTGACGTCTTTCCAGAAATAGGCAAAGACATTTCTCTTCAGGCAAGCTTTCCCTGAATGATGGACTACCTATTGTGTCTTTTATATGAATCTATATGATCACATAGACTTTGTGTTTACAACCACTTATAACTTTGTGTGATTGCACTGACACTATGTTTTCAATGTTAGTTTCCATCACTCATAACTTTTACATGGAACTGTACTCCCCTTTAACTGCTCACATCATCTTGTAGCTTTAACTGTAATGTTGTCTTTTAATGCTGTAAAATGTCCTTAAATTCCCTGTTCTCAATACTTGAACATGTCTTAATTGTACTGGACTGTATATTATTCCCCCATTAAAAGGATTAATGAGGCCCTCATTACTGTAAGTCGCCTTGGGTCCTTTTCCAAGGAGAAAGCAGGGTATAAATACTCTAAAATAAATAAATAAATAAATAAATAAATACATAAATAAATAAATAAAGGGGAAGTCTTATCATCTTCTGGCACACATGGTGTAGCAGAAGACATCCTTGGTTGTGCCAATGATGCAAAATCGATTGCACACTTCTCTTGTGCAATTCCCTGTGCCAGGCATAACAGGCAGCACATTTATGCTGATGTAACTGGACAATATGTTGGCACAAACAGAATACTGGCTAATTTAATTTTGAATTATATTTATAAAAATGATTTTATTTTATCAAATATGAGGTACATCAAAAGTTGCAAATGTACCCCACAATCTATTTCTGCTGCACTCTGCTTTTCCCCACCCTACAGCATCCTACAAACCTGCTCCAGAAGGAGGCTGGGAAAGAGAATGAGAGTAGTAGCAAGTGTTTTACATTTGGCATGGCAGGCCATGTGCATTGTGGACTCACAAATGAAACAAGCCCCCTTTTTCTGAATCTTTTTCGAAATGGCCCTAAAACCAAAATTAAAAATAGGCCGAGCACAGATCAAGGCCAATAGAAGGAAGACTCGGTGCTAGGAAAGACAGTGTCAAACAAATGGACAATTTACCGTGACACCCTCCATGAGCCTTTTCCAAATTACTCCACTTGACAGCTCTCAGGTCACCTTCCCATGTGGCATTTGGCATGGAGCCAGGGACACCTAGGATTTGAAAAAAGAAAGAAAGAGGAAAAATGAGTCTTTATTTATTCAGTCATCATATTCATCACCTGCCCTCCTCCCAGTGAACTCAAGGGGCGATACATGGCTCACCAGCCCTCCCAACTTGATCTTCAGAGCAATCATCCTACAGAGTAAGTCAGGTCTAAAGAAACTAACTGTATGAACTAGTACCCGTGCTCTCCTAAGTCCCAGGCCAACAGTCTAGCGCAGGTATATCCAAACTTCAGCCCTGCACATGTTTTTGACCACAACTCCCATAGTCCTTTGTCATTGGCAATCTATGCTTAGAATTCTGGGAGTTGTGGTCCAAAACATTAGTAGGGCCAAAGTTTGGACATGGCTGGTCTAACATCTAACTATGCAGATTCTTCCTATAGGGCTAGAGGAATCCTTCTAAAGGTTAACATTACTGGCATCTGTGGGAGATGATAGTTATATCAGTTCCTTGCAGAGACAATGAATTTTGTCTAAAAACCTGAAAGCCCCCCCCCATTGCTCAACTATGTAGAAAACATTCATTTTGCAAACTTATTTCTTAAATCTCCTGTTGTACAACCACCATCTGCATCATAAACAAAATACGAATGCTCTGCAAGACAACGGACATTATAATACTCTAGGCAAGAGTCACATCCACTGCTTCCTGTCCTCATGCTAGTGTTTTGCAGTCAAAGCTACATCCCCAGTGCTGAGCAGTGGAAACAACCAGCATCCTCCTACTATTGTTAAGAAGTGTGTCAAACACTATTCCTGTTTACAGGCTCCCCCTTGTCTTCCTTATTTCCTAGTAGATTACAGTTCAAAAGTATAGTACTCCTGATAGAAAGATACAGCAGGGGATGGGTTTATCAGACGGCTATAAGCACAAAACAGACAGGCTTTCCTGTCTTCCAGGATTCTCCAACCTATGGGGCACTGCAAAGCTTTGAGGCAGGGAAAGAAACAGGAAAGTTCAAAAATCGTCCTGGCCAGATGTTGAAGCTTCAGGGATCTCCTAGTTTAAATGATGTCCCAAAATGCAGCCTAAAAATTGGAAAAAAACAAGCTTGAAGTGTCAGATCACAAACTTGAAGTGTCAGATCTGAGGACACAAAATAAATGGTTTTGATCCATATCTATAGAGCAGTGGTTCTCAACCTTCCTAATGCCGCGACCCTTTAATACAGTTCCTCATGTTGTGGTGACCCCCTTGCCCTGCTTGGAAGAGGCCACAAGCCCCCTTTGGCAGGCCACTGTCGTAGGTGCCACAGAGCACTTCCCTCTACAGGCACCCTCAGCCAATCGCAGCCTCCGGTGTCATTGACTGACATCCCCTCCAACCTGTCAAGCTGTAACTCACTCTTTGCCCCCCCCTTCCTCCCCCTCCTCTTCCACACCCAACCCGTTTGTGCCTTTTTCTTCACTGGCTCATGGCGACGCCTGTGAAATGGCCGTTCGACCCCCAGGTTGAGAACCACTGCTCTAGAGGCTTTGATCCCCAAAAACTATAAGTGTGATAAGTCTTCCTCCAAATGAACACTGGCTATCTCTATTCTCCACCAGCAGTGTCACACTGGACCATACAGCTATATGGACGCTGTGATGTACAACTGTGTACACATGGTACAACTGTACACTTGCACAACAGTGCGAGTGTGATCATGCTGTGCCTCCACACATTTCTCCAATAGTATAAAATGCCGAACTAAAAGAAGAAAAAGAAAAAACGCAAGACAAAAGACATAAATGGTCTTACATGTGAGAACATTGGAGTTTCCTCCAGAGAAACCACTAAAATGTCAATGAGTGCAACATGACAGATTTACAGTCACGACACTGATAGTGGTATTATAACCTTCTGCAACAAAGCCACAACTGCAAACTGCAGCCAGCAAATGGAACTGTCTCTTAAGTCCTTCCTTCCTTTGGTAGAAGCAGATGGCTTGTGCTTCCTGACGTCGAGCATTGATTAATAACAACAGCTATACTTGCCAACACCGACAAAGTCAAGAACACAGGAACATTGCCAAAAAAAGGAGCAAGTACACCTACAATGATATTTCCAGTTGGTTTCCCATGTCTCTTCAGCAATTCAAACAAGTTGTTAGATACGCAGCAATTATTTAGGCTTCTTGGTGGAACTTATCTGCCATCACAAGAGCATAAACAAGCATTCTGTGAAGTTCTTGGCCTTGCAGCATTATACACTGCATAACAGCTCCCCACCCCCCACCCCAAGATGGGAAAATTATCATAGTGGAACCAATTTCATCAGCAATTTCCAACTATTCCATAGACCCACCCACTACTAAATACAGTGGCAAAACATTTTCATACGCAGTACCAGCATCAGTTCTGAGGCGGGTCTAAGTAAAATGTCTCAGTAGATTCTCAAAATACTAAATCTCTCCTTTTCCCCCAGGTAGGCCTAGATGCCCTAAGCACATCCAATCTCGCCTGATTTCGGAAGCTAAGCAAGGTTAGTACCTGGATGGAGACCACCAGGGAATACCAGGTGCTGTAGGCACCTGGAGTAAGAACTGGCACAAACCACTCCAGTATTCCTGCCAAGAAAATTCCATGGACATGGGGTCACAAAGAGTCGGTCACAACTCTAATGATGCAACACAACACAGGCTTAACGTGTGGCAGTGCTGATTAAAATGTCCACTGAGCCTAGGCAGACTGGTCTCCATGGCACAATAATTTCTATTTCCATGAAAACTGTGTAACCAAAAGTATTGCAGTAAGAACACCATCCTCAGCAAACAAATGCTCTTTGTTCTGTGCCAGATGAGACTTTTGTTGCCACTTGTATCCGCAGGTCTTTGACGTGTCCCAAAGAGCCCCAGAAAACATAAGACTGAAAAGATCTAGAGTCAGAGCACAGCCTCATTTCACACTGTTTGTGATGGGAAAGGGGTCAGACGGGATACCATTGCCCATGACATTAATTTGCAAGCAAGAATGGAATTCCTAAATGATACATGTGAATTTCTCAGAAAATCCAATCGCCCCACCACCACCACCATGATTTTTACAGACCTTCTGTGCACACCCCATAAAAAGTGTTTGCTGGATCTATGAACCTTGTGTTGAGGTTAACATACCACCCTTGACACTTTTCTTGCAGCTGCAGGAGGGCAAGAGCCATGTCAATTATCCCTCAATCCACACAGACGTCACACTAAGTTTCAGGTCAATGGCATCTCTTTGGTTGCCTTCTGAGATTCTTGCCAGGATCTTCCCAGCCATGTTCAGGCGTGAGATGTCTTAATGGCCATCGCATAGTGGGTGGCTGCTTTGCATTTCAGAAAAGTCCTGAAGGATTTTGCCTTCTATTCACATTTTTTTAAAGGTGGGTCAATCACTGGGGAAGCTGAAAATGATAATGCCCTTTTGAAACTATTGTTTCTGGAACCGCATCTGACCCTGCAACTTTCCCACTAGAGAGCTGCTTCGCCCCCTTTTGTGCTTCTTCCAGGGGTGGTGGTTGGAAGATCCATAGCATTTTGGGCTGGCACTTGTGGCATCACCTCCTCACTGATTTCAAATGGCCTGTTCAACACAAGGTGAAAAGATTCAGTCCATTTTTGCAAAATCTGTCACTTCGGTGCTGAGAAGGCTCATATAGGGAGGTACAGTATGCTCACAGGTTGTGGACCACTGGTGGTTTTAACTGTTGTGACCCTTCTTGGATTTCTTGCTACACTGTGATTTCTGTACCTCTCCCCGTTTTGAACAGTGCAGGGGTCCCTTATGACCTGGATAACATTTGTACAATAAAAAATAAAAATAGTTGCAGATGCACGCAGAAAAGTTTCCATGGAAAGTCAAAGGAATGGGCTTCATTCTGCTTATCTTCCCTTTAATTGTTGTCTGGACAAGATGAAGGGTTTCATAACAGTTCTGATGGTTAAGAAAACCAGGTTCAATCTCAGCTTTCGACTTTGTTTAAGCAAGGAATTAATATGGTTGGGGGGAGCTGCCACCACTTTTATTAGCAAGTCCCTCATCCCTGAAAAAACACAGTACATGAAATAGAAGTTCTTCCCCATTTTTCCGGGTGTAAATGTCCAGCTCCTGCTGTGACATGGAAATGCAGGCCCAACCTGTGGGAAGTTTTTGCCCTAGCACAGTGGCTCCCAACCTGGGGGTCGGGACCCCTTGGGGGGGGTCGAATGACCATTTTACAGAGGTCGCCATGAACCATTGAAGAAAAAGGCACAAACGGCTTGGGTCTGGAGGAGAAGGGGGAGGAAGGGGTGAAAGAGTGAGTTACAGCTTGATAGGTTGGAGGGAAGTCAGTCAATGGCACCGGAGGCTGCGATTGGCTGAGGGTGCCTGTAGAGGGAAGTTCTAATCTCTACAGTACCTAGGGCAGTGGCCTGCCAAAGGGGGCTTGTGGCCTCTTCCAAGCAGGGCAAGGGGGTCACCACAACATGAGGAACTATATTAAAGGGTCATGGCATTAGGAAGGTTGAGAACCACTGCCCTAGCTTTTCGTATAACCCTAAGGGAGCAGCAATTCCTCAGACAAACCCCTTTGGACATCCTGTGCCATTAATTATAGGCTTGCAAAATATGTGGGACATTTCTGGATGGTTTAACATTGACTATTTTCCAGTGAATTCTCATGGTTGGGTAGGATTTGAACACAGGTCTCCCAAGTCCTAGTCTGTCACTCTATCCCCTACACCACACTTGATTTCTTCAAACCCCACTGCAGTGAAAACAGTTTTGAAGAGGCTTGTGCTTGCATGCTTTTATGCCAAAGAGCTATCAGGAGGGTGAGAAATAGTTATCGCCAAGATGTGTACTTGGTTTCTTTTGGTTATACAAGCTTGCTTTTTTCTTCAACTAATAGATACAAGCCAGTATACTTAATAGCTAATAAAAAGGGTTTGGCGAATATCAGTTATATATATATAAATATCTGGACATTTCCTGGATGTTCTCACCTATGATGCTACTGTCATCTTTGAAGATTGTGAAATAGCCTGAGGCACAGAAGATGAAACAGTGAAAACAGAAGCTCCAGAGAAGACTAACTGGTCTTTCCAGCCAGTGTGGCTTCCATAATCTCTCAGAAAGAGGACCCTGTTGGCTCAAAGGGTATCATTAGAATAATAGTGGGGACATTCTGCCCTTCCTCAGGTATGTGCTTGCAGTGTTCCTGAGAGCGGGTGCCCTTTGGGTCCGTTCTAAGATCAAGGAAGGAGGAACTGGACTCTTGAGTAAGACACCAAGTAGCATGCAGGCTTTCCTCTTGCTTAGAATAAGTCCATTCAGTCAATGGGTATTTAGTCAAGTCTTCCACACACTTTCCATTGATTCAAATGGGCCTACTCTGGTTGCAACTTATTATGGTAAAGTAATCACTGCATTTGGGATATTAATTTATTAGCAGAATCAGATCTTCAAAAGGGTAAAGGTTTGGATGGCAACTTACAATATTTGTTTTAACTAATGATATTTTTGACATTGGTTTTTGGTTAAGTCGTGTTTTAATCTTAACATCTTAATTTATTGTGATTTTAATACACAGTGTGTATTTTTAAGTTGTTCTTCGCTGCTTTGTCTCCCTTTATTGCAAGAAAAGCAAGATATAAATAAAATAAAAATGAAATGAAATGAAATGAAATAGATGAAAGATAGTGGCCACTGGAGAAGGGCAAGATAATGTCATAAGCTGTTTGGAATTTTTGCTATAGGCAAAGCAAAATAAATTTTGGCCCCTAAATACAGCCTATGTTTATTATTAAAAGGATATTTATAACTATGTGGAAGTATTAAAAGCAAGATGATTTCCAAACAAAACTTTCTTTGAATACAATATTTAAATTGCATGTGTTATTGGACCTTTCTTCTCTAAGCAAACACTAGCAATCTAATCAATTTCTAGCTATTGGCAAAATATGAAGAAGTTATGCAGTTAAGTAAAATTAAGGTCCCGTAATTTCAGAAAGAAAACCCTGGAAGTAAGTTTGAATCACTTCTTCACTGATTTATTGGTAGTGGAATTTTTATTTCAAACAGAGGCTGAAAAAACAAACCATAAAAGCCTGTGTTAACTGGAAAAAAAGAAAGAAAAGGTGGTCTAAGGCCCCAGTTAGGGCCTTCTTGAGAATAGGCACCACAGGCTTCCTGCTTTTTCTGTTACTTACTACTCGGAGAATAATTCACCACTCCACGGTACAGGTGTCTTGATGTCTTGGCCAGATTAGGTTAGGGAGTTCTGAAATACTGAATGTTGTGTATACTGTTGTTAAAGGTTGAATGTTTATTTCTCTGCAATAGAAGACAGGGTTGATGGGTTCGATATCGGACTCACGGATGTATTCTCTGTGATAACAGGAGGGTTCTCAGAAAAGTAGGGTTATATAACCAGGAACTCAGGTTCAGGTTTCTACTAGTTTTCCTGCTTTTCCTGAACCTAAAAGATCAGGTTATCTTGGTTTTCCATAACCCAAAAGATCAGGTCTCACGTTTTGGAGCCCCAAGCATTGTGTGAGGAGAGGAACCACATTCTTAGGGGTATGTCGTATGCTTCCCTCCTGTTCGCTTAGAGGATGGTTGTACACAGCGTGATGAAAGACACAATATGGCTTTGCTTTGAAGATGAAGTTGCTGCCTCGAGAGGAATTTCGGCCTGAAGGAGTGTTCCTACAGACTTTTGCAAGATCAAGGAATGACCTGGCCAAACACATAGTAGGAAGCATAATTAGTAGGAAGCAGATTCATTATTTTTGTAGCAACTGAAAAGTAGTTCATAGAACAGGCAGGTGAGAGGGGGCTCAACCATCCCAGAACACAACGGCTTTCACTCTTTGGAGCTGCTTTTTGCCTGGGTATGATACATCATGGATCAACAATGACAAACTCATGGCGCAAGAGACCCAAAGTTTAGCATAGGTACAGATGCAGCCAATGCCTTTCATCCTGATACCTACCCTACCTAATCCCTATTGACTATATGCTGTCCATATGTTGTATTTATTTAGGGATGGGGCAATTTAAGCATACTTCGGCCCCAGAGGACCTTCATTAACTGGGGCTTGGGCGTCACCCCTGTTCTACTTAGGAGCTGGCCAAGGACCGGCCAATTAAGTCAACAGGATGCTAGGCAAGATAGCCCTTTTGGTGTGATCCAGTGTGGCCCTTTTATGTTCTGCTGGGATCTGCAAACAAAAAGAATGTCTGAAGGGCAATGCATCATGCATCAAGCTAGCTTGGTCAAGGATCAGAGATGATGGGAGTTGTATTCCAGCACTACCTGGAAAGGTATGCAGCCTCCTTCCAGCTTCTATTAGAGCCTTTTTCTTCTGTATTTTGTTTTTATTCTCAGGGGACAAGATTGCTTTTTTCCTGCTTGGCCATGGACTGCTGAAGTTCCTTCGCCTTGATTCTTCTCTGTTCTTTCCTCCTAAACTCCTTGGCTGTTTTCTGAGAAATTGCCAAGTCCTTGAGTTGCTGTGTGTGTATGAATGTACATGGTTTTCCTGCCTGAAAATTAATAACAATAAAGTGCTGTCAAGTCAATTCCGACTTAGAATGACCTTGTTTAGGGTTTTCTAATTACAGAGTACAGTACTCAGAATTGTTTTACCGTTATCCCCCTTCGGGGGGGGGGGGGGAATGCCCTGGGATGTCCGGGGTGAACATGGGGGAACTGAACTTCCAACCTCTGGCTTGGCAGGCAGATATTGGAAACCACTGGGCTATTCAGCCACCTGGCACTAAATACCAACAATGAATTGCCAACAAAAATGCAAGATCTAGCAATACATTTCAGCCTAGATATCTCATTTCCATTCAAGTGTCTTTTACTTAGACGGGTATCCTGTACAATTAATGTGGCAGGATCCTGAATTATCTTTAAATGGTTCCTGTTTCCTTTTGAGCAGGGGAACTTTCATCATTACTCTTTTCTTTGTGAGTAGAGCAATCATTTTTCTTCCCTATTGTTTTTAAATGGCAAGGGGTATTTCACAAAGGAATGCCCATAAATATTTGCTTTGGTAGTGAAGTTATACTGGCAAAATGGACCAGGAAGGAAAACTGAATACTGTACCCACTTCCCATAAGACTACAGCATGACCATCTTGCAATTCAACAAATTGCATTGAACGAGCACCAGCCCATTGAGTTGGAAATGACTGGATTTAATTGTCAGGGGGTACCTTTACCTTTGCTTTTATAGTTCAGCTGTTGCTCCTTATTGCCCTTCAATCCAAATAAAATAAAATTAAGAAATAAAATAAATGCAGTATGAAAGTGCTGGACGGTTGGTGGTGAATCCATTCTAAATGTGGACTCACACCAAAATCCATTCTGTGGCAGTAAGTTTATTCAGCTAGTCATAAAGGTGCAACATTTGGTGGAAATCATCAAGACTACCGCCACACACACTGGTTTCACTGGATGAGAACTTCTTGGGCCAAAGTAAACTGTTCATTAATCCAATGTGCTTTTTGCGATGACATTGGCTGCTTTTACACGACCCCTAAGATCCGCTGGCCATTTAAATTCGGACCAGCGATCTTAGGGGCTTGTCGCTCTTCCTTTGTTCCCACCTCCTGCTGCTGCTGCTGCTGCTGCGGCTGGGGCGCCGCTGCTGCTCCTCCGCCCGCCTGCCTGTCCGCCCGCCCGCCCGCCAAGCCCGGGAGCGGGTGAGAGCGGCGGGCGGCGCTTTCCCCGGGGGCGGCGCGGCCGTCGTGCCCGGGCGCCCTGCCACGGCGGGCTCCTCCGCGATCGTGGATCGGGCCCCGGCGACGGACGCTCTGAGGCAGCCGAGACGCGTCGGAGCCAGCCGCCGGCGCGTGGAGGACGAGGACGTGGCTCCTTTGATGTCCCGGGAAACCAGCGAGGCTGTGCAGCAGCTGCAGCGGCTGAAGGAGAGCGAGGGCGAGGGAGGGAAGGAGGGAAGACGGTTGGGACATCAAAGGAGCGGGGAGGAGGAGGAGGAAGAAGAAGAAGAGGCGCGCGCCCCAGCCCCAGCCGCAGCAGCAGCAGCAGCAGCAGCAGGATCGGGGCCCGAGGTTTTAAATCCGGACCTTGGCTGAAATTCATCCTCCTCCAGCAGGAGAAAAGTGCTGTTTGGTCGCGCTTTGTGGGCGGGGTCGCCTTAAATGTCTGCAAAGTCCGGAGCTGGTGGGAAAACATTTTTAAGGTCCGGACCTTGCAGTCATTTGCGGCGGAGCTTAGGGGTCGTGTGAAAAGGCCCATTGAGGTATGTGTGTAAACAAATAATATGGGGACTAAAGGAAACACACTTCTCTTTAAAATGGCAAATGCAAATTCTCTTCCTTGCAACTGTCATTCATACTGTCAGTCTATTTGAATTTTTATTTCGTGAAAGCTAGGGACATATAAGAGAAGAAGAAGGAGAAAAGAAAGGGAAAGGGAAAGGGAAAAGGAATAAAAGATAACTGTTGTGAGTTTTTCAGGCAGTTTGGCCATGTTCTGGAATCAGAACATGGAAAAACAGCCCGAAAAACTCACAACAGCTATCAGTTCCCAGCTGTGAAAGCCTTCAAGAATACACAGAAAAGAATTTTAAAAACAGAAATGAAGAAATTTAATGGAGGTTAGCACAGTAGAATAAAGGTATGCTAGATAGGGACAGAACTGCGGAGATCTACTGTCATCAAGAAAGACCTAACATCAAAATGTCTACAGCTCTCGGAAGAACCACGTTGCCTTAAGAAGGCTACCATTGAGTTTTAGGCCCTATTTCTACAGCTACCAAAAACAGGCAGCACATTCACGTACAGAACCCAGGGCTGGCCCAATACATTTTTCTGTTTAATGCCAAGAACAAGGCCATCCTCATCTGATATACAGAAGCCGCCCAGCAGTTGCTATATTATTTTACATGATGGAACACACTCCTCGACCACATTCAGTTAAGCAGGGTGATTCGGAAGCAGGCAGCCCTATAGCACATCCGATCTTGCCTGGTTTCGGAAGCTAAGCAGGGTCTGCCCTGGTTAGTACTTGGATGGGAGACCACCAGGGAATACCAGATGCTGCAGGCGCCTGGAGTAGGAACTGGCAAACCACTCCAGCATTCCTGGCAAGAAAAAAACTCCATGGACATGGGGTCACGAAGAGTCGGCCACAACTGTAATGATGCAACAACAGGCAGGATGAGTGTACAGCGTAAAGCACCCCAAAAGGCAGCTGCTAAGATGTTGACACTACTGTCCCCAGCGTTTGCCCACTGCAGCAATTAGAGTTGGCTTCACAGATATGCACACTCATGGCCCACAACAAGCTTTCTTCCTGTGTGGGAGATGAGGACAATCACCCACCGCCTTATGCTGGGAATATCTGAAACGTGCAGTTCATCCCAGTGAAGAACAGTCCCAGGTATCTCTAGCAGATGATTTGGACCCCCTCACAAAACCAAACATCCCAGGATTTGCCTCTGCTTCCTGCTGTTCCTAGGGGGATCGGACACTGGGCTCAGTTTGAGTGGATGTCCCCTAGTTCTGGTATTATGTGAGAGGGAGAAGAGCATTCCTCTATCCACTTTACTCATGTCCTGCATTATTTTGTATGTCTCAATCATATCCCCCACTCAGGTGCCTTTTTGAAGAAGAAGAAGAAGAAGAAGAAGAAGAAGAAGAAGAAGAAGAAGAAGAAGAAGAAGAAGAAGAAGAAGAAGAAGAAGAAGAAGAAGAAGAAGAAGAAGAAGAAGAAGAAGAAGAAGAAGAAGAAGAAGAAGAAGAAGAAGAAGAAGAAGAAGAAGAAGAAGAAGAAGAAGAAGAAGAAGAAGAAGAAGAAGAAGAAGAAGAAGAAGAAGAAGAAGAAGAATCTCCTCCCTCTGATTTGTCCAACCCATTTGTAATTCCTACTTATCCACTGGCAAACAATGTGAGGAAACAGTTCACAATAGAGAAGATTATGCTGTCTCACCTTTCAACTTCAGAAGTGACTCAAGCAGTTGGAAGCAAGCTGAAGAATCAACAGGAAAGCCCAAATTCCTCCAGAAGCCCAGTTTCTGATCGAGCATAGTCATTTCTCTTTCTCTTACCAAAGATACAATCCAGACCCCTTTGTAACTCACTTGTCACCACAAGAGAAAGAAAATTTTAAAACATGGTAATCCTGACAACTTATATGATAAGAGCAGTAATGGCAGAATGTAGATATGCACAGAGGTTTCAGTTTTGGGCTACAGAAACAGAAAGCCTGCACGTCTGCTGCAGAAATCATCTGATACATTCTTACAACTGCACCAATGTGTTGGTGCATGGAATCCCCCAACTTCACCACTACTTTGTACTTGGACCTTTTTAAAAAAAATGTTTTTCTAGAGTGTACAATGCCTCGTGTGAAGCTCTGCCAAGTTATTGCTGTCTAATTACCTGGACTATCTGCAACTCCTCCAAGACACATGACTGTCATGGAACATGGCTTTCGGCAACAAAGCATAAAGATAAGGGAAATACATGTTCTGTGAGCACAAATTACAATAGTGCACTGCTCTACATCTCTGCCCTCCTGCCACTGGAAGAAGAAACTTTTGTGGACAGCCATGGGAAGCGAGAGAAGGATGCAAAGGAAGAAAAATTCCAGGGTTCCAGGCATGGATGATGGGAGCTGTGATCTCTATGCAATCACGACAGGGGAAGAAAGGTGTGTTGCCCACAATGTAACAAGTTGCATATCTGATTTTGCTAAAGCATCTGAATTATTTTTCCAGCCTGCCCACTATGGACTTGAGAAGATCAGAAGATTAAACACTAAAAATAAGTAAATTTATTTATTCACTGGAGTATTCTGATTTTCAGTGTTTCCCCCCCACAAATCATTTCTGGCACATCATTATAATTCATAAATACAATATGTACTAAATTTATTCTTCCTTAACCGAAAATAGGCTTTTGATGCTGCTGAAGAAAACATCAAAACAAAAAATGGTAAGTCTGAAATAGAGAGCTTGTCTGTCTTTTGTGTTACACACCTTCTGAGACTCACAGGATCATTTTCTCACTCCTCTGGAAGTTGAGTCATGGCAACTGGACTTCTTTTCTTGAAAGACAGAAACATTTTGCAGCTCATCCAAACAGTTCTGTCAGTCTGAGGAAAGCTAGTTGCGATTCCTCCATTTTAGAGTTCACTTTGACCTCTTGTCACCTGGTCTGAAATAGGCGCATAAGATGAGCAACGGCCTGAATGGGCTTGTTAGGTGGACAATAGGCTCATTCGGTGGCCTAAGGTGTGTGAAAGTCCCACCTTTAACTTTCCCAACACCCATTAGGTGTGGGTCCTTAGCTATGGCCTTGGTAGTGGAGGTGTGAAGTATTTTTGATTTGTCTGGGGATTATTGAAATCACATATACACTGTTGAGAGAGGGTTTCAATACTCACATGAATGGCTTCCCTGACCCTTCTCTCAAACCACCCATCTTCTCTGTCTAATATGTGTACATCCTCGTCTTTTAATGAGTACCCTTTGTCCTTCAAGTGGAGGTGTACTGCTGATTCTGGTCCTGAGTTGTTATCCCTCCTATGTTGGGCCATCCTTCTGTTTAATGGCTGTTTGCTTTCTCCATTATAGGGGTCTGCACACTCCCTACTGCATTGGACAACAGGCTGGCTTTCCTGGATTGTGCAGTCATTATCAGACCCACCGGTGGCCTGGAATCAGAGGTTTACAGGAAACCCACCCACACAGTTCAGTAATTATGTTTGACTCCCACCATCAATGACAACACAAATGAGGAGTCATCAGGACCCTAAACCAGAGAGCAGAGAGCATCCTCACCTCCACAGAAGCCAAGAAGAAAGAAGACAAGCACCTGTCTCCCTAGCCCAGAAGCAAGGACAACACCCGGTTGCAATTCCTCCTCCTCTTCCTTCACCCTGAAGAGAGAATCCCAGTGTTCTGAAATCCCATCTGTTTTTATTTGAACAGATGCACACTACAAGCCCAACCACTGGCTAAATTCACCCATCAATCAGCTCTCTTTCCAGCTGCAGTTGGCTCCCTATCTTATCCAGCTCCATAAATGAATAAGTGACCACATGTGAAATGATCATGCCCTGTGGTCAAAGGTAAGAATAATCCTATGCCACCAAGTTAGCTGATTTATGGTGACTCTATTTAGAGTTTTTACAGACAGAGAATACTCAGAAATGGTTTACCATTCCCTTCTCTCTCTCTCTCTCTCTCTCTCTCTCTCTCTCTCTCTCTCTCTCTCTCTCTCTCTCTCTCTGTGTGTGTGTGTGTGTGTGTGTGTGTGTGTGTGTGTGCATCCTGGGACTGTGCATCTTGCCCAAGACCACATAGGCTGACTTGACTCATAGGAAGCACAGTGAGGAATCAAACTCTCAACCTCTGGCACTGCAGCTTGATAACTATCCTTATGAGCCACCAAAGATCTATAGAAAAACTAAATCAGTGGTGCCCAAACTTCGGCCCTCCAGATGTTTTGGACCACAACTCCAACAGTCCTTTGTCACTGGCAATACAGGCTTCGAATTCTGGGAGTTGTGGTCAAAACACCAGGAGGGCCGACGTTTGGACACCCCTGAACTAAATCATGAATAGACAAACTTTTAGGTCTGAAATGTTTTTGCCATGTTGATTATACGTACCCAGGATAGGAAAGGTCTGGCAAAATGAAAATGTTTCAGCAAACTAGGCCCCAATAAAATGATTTGATAAAATCAGCCAACCATGCAACTTGGAGTGTTTCTATCAAAAGAGCGGTGTAAGGGATAAAAGAAACGGAATCCTGACCAAGATAGGTCCACACCCCATAGAAGACATGCTGATCTGCAACATATTAGCAGGGCAGGAAGCAAAAACTGACAGCAACCAGTCCACTGGGAGGTGGGGGAGGGGGATGTAAGTTCTTAACAAGGAACAGTACATAAACACATAATGGGTCTTGGAGAGGGTGGTGGCGGATCAGTTTCAAGGGCTCCTGGAGGAGACAGATGCTCTCAACCCAATCCACTCAGGGTTCATGCCACACCAAGGCACAAAGATAGCATTGGGCATCCTGCAAGAGACCCTGGGTAGAGTCCTCAAGGGGTATGAGCTTCTTGTCATCAATACACTGAAGACATCCAGCTCTATATCTCCTTTTCTCCATCTGTTTTGGATGCTGTCTCCAGCCTTGAGGGCTGCTTGTCTGCCGTACCGGACTGGACGGGAGCAAATTGGCTGAGGTTGAACTCGGGCAAGATGGAGGTCCTCCAGGTGGGACCCATGATGTCTGTGGGTTGGGAAATTCTCATTTGGGGTGGGCACGACTCTCCCCACAAAGGATGAGGCATGTAGCTTAGGCGTCCTATTGGACCCAGCACTAGCAATGGAATCTCAGGTGGCTTTGGTAGCACATGACCAACAGTGCTCCTCACCTTCCTTGACACCAGGGCCCTTACCACGTTAGTCCATGCACTCATAGTCTCAAGATTAGGCTACTGTAGTGCTCTCTACGTGAGACTGGCTATGAGGCTAATGCGGAAATTGCAGCTAGTGCACAACTCAGTGGCCACGCTACTAACTTGGACAAATCGATTCCAATATATTACCCCTGTTTTGGCCACTCTGCATTGGCTTCCAATATGTTTCTGCGTTGAGTTCAAAGTTTTAATGATATCATACAAAGCCCAGTTTAGGGCCTCTCTATCTGTCAGAACGATTCCTCCCAAAAAGCAATGCCCAGGTCCCTTGTTCATCTCTGGCAGGCCACAGAGAGAGGGGAAATCAGGCCTTCTTGGTGGTTGCCCTGCAGCTATGGAAACCAACTACCTTTTGAAATTCACCAAACTCCCTCACAGCAGATAGTTAAACAGCTGTTAAAAACAAAGTTATTCAGATTGGCCTGCCCTGATCATGTTGATAATTAGATAACACTAGACAATTCACCTCCCAACTCCGCCTCTGGTTTTGAGCTTTGAATTCTCCTTGCTGGGTTATTTTTCTGCTATGTTTCCTTTTGTTCGTCACTGATGCTGTTGAGTTTTGTTAATGTTTAAAATTGTTTGAAGCAATTTTCATGTGATTATATTATGTTTTGTTTACTGTTGTTCACCACCTAGAAAGGCCCCGGGTTAGATGGTCAGTATACAAATTGAATGAATGAATGAATGAATGAATGAACGAATGAATGAACGAATGAATGAACAAATGAATGAATGTGTTTCATACAGAGTAGGGATGGAGGAAACATATTATGACCTGTGGTTCAATTCTAGGTAGCCGGCTCATGGTGAAGGGGACACAGTGGGGAGATGAACTCCCAGAGTCTGGCTACACAACCAGATGCCTAAACCACTGAGCTATCAAGTAGTGCATCAGATTAAAACTCCAGTTGGCTGGGGATGATGGGGGCTCTGGTGCAATGCATTTGGATGCTATTTATGGGAGATGGTGAACATTATATTCTTCCCAGGTGAGTCCTTCAACAAGTTGTATCCCTTTTTCGTCACACTTCCAGTCACCAGAATGACAGGAGATATTGCAAAGATATTTATTTGCATCAAGTTGTTATGAAAGAGGCAACTGTGTTACCAATTCATTTTCTACTAGCTCCTAACCTGGCATTTGCCAACATCCTTCCACTGCTTTTTCACCACCAACAACTATTCATCACAATATAGGCTTCTTTTCCTGTTTAAGCACAGTCATAGTTCAGACCCTACACTAGGAAGCTGAACACCATCTCTTTCTCATCTTTAGCCTGTCAAGAGTTCCCTGAGAAACTCTTGGTTGGAGGGCTTTATATTAAAAAAAAAACATTCTGCAATAGTTAATTTTGGTCTGCTAGGAATTAGGAAAGGCCATTAAGATAGCATTTCAGAATTGCCTGCCATAAAAATCAATCCAGAGTTCATACTCGGTTTTCAGCCAGCTACTCCCTACTGCGTATGTTATTTCATTTTATCCTGGGTGGGAAATGGGGCAAGAAACAAGGAAAAGCAAAGGAACAGGTTCAACCACTGGGCAGGCTTTTTCCTCAATAGAACAATAGGACACCTGAGCCCCTGGCATGTACACAGAGAGAGTGGAGCAGGTGCCATGCCATGAATCATATGCTTAAAAATCCTCAGTCTGGAAATGCCCTTAGCAAACAGATCTTCCCTTTTGCCAGCTCAGGAGGAAACTCCAGCTCCGATTCCAAAACCCGAACCACAGACCTCTTTACTTAAAAGGCCTGGCGACCTACCTGGGATCCGGTTAAGGGTGACCCAAAAATGTTCATCGGGGCTGTAGGTGTCCTTGGACCACCGGAGCAAATCCAGGGCCCGCTTGTCCCTGAACAGAAACTCCACGAAGGGCCTGGTGAGGGCCACGTAAGCCGAGCCGAAGTAGATGGTCAGATTGTGGGGCGGGGGCGGCTTCTGGGCTGAGGTCTTCTTCATGTAGGACGCCTCTTTGCTGATGTGCTCCTTGTAGACATACTTGGTCCGGACTTGGATGGGAGGCGGCGGGAGGACCCCTGGGGTGATGTTCTTCCCTCGGAAGCGCTTCAGGTGCTGGACGATCTCCTTGTTGGTTTTCAAGGGGAAGTCTTGCCCGCACATGTTGAGCGCGTAAGTCCACCGCACTCGGTGCCCCAGGAGGTCCTTCAGGCAGTTGAGATCGGCCTGAAGGCGGGAGATCCCGGCGTAAATCACCGGCTCGGCTTTGGAGGCGAGGAAAGCGTTGGGGAAGCACTCGACCAATCTCTCCACGTCCTGCCGGTACTCGGCGGGGGCCTTCTCGTCCACGTGGATGCAGTAGACGTTGTGGGGCGCGTAGAAGGCGCGGAAGACCCGCTCGAAGGTGGCGAACTCTTTGTGGAGGGTGATGATGTAGGCGATGGGAAAGGCCGCTTCTTCGGCCGACAGGGCCTGGGTGAGGTAGTGACTGTCCCGCAGGTAATCCTGGCAAGACGGCGATCGCCCAAAGGAGGTCCCCAGGTGGTTCCCCCAGACGAAGGCTTTCCCCTCCTGGACCAGCGCCTCGCAAACGGGCCGGAGAAGGTCGCCCGCCCGAGGCTTGGGAGGCGGCGGGGGCGGCGGCTCCAGCGGATGCCGCCGCCGCCGAAGGTCTAGCGGGGAGGGCAAGCGAGGCGGTCCCTGGAGCAGAACCAGCAGAGCCGCCAGGCCGCTGAGCAGAAGGAGCACCACGAGGCAGGGAGGCTTCAATGGCATCATCGTCGCTCGGGATGCACGGCGGGCGGGGGCGATCAGCGAGAACAACAGCAACTAACGGGGCTGCGTGGCCGCCGCCCGCCCGACGACGACGCCTCCATGCTGCTCGCCTCCCAGCTGCGCCACGCCAGGCCGGCCGAGCAGGCAGGCAGGCAGGCAGGCTCCCCACGGCTCCCTGCGGGAACGACGCGTCGCCCTCTGCGGGTTGCTAAGCGAGCGCCTCCGCCTCCTCCGCCGGCGACGGTCCCCAGCGGCTGCGCGCTCTTTGGCGCCGGGGAGCTCCGAATCCCGCTCCACCGCTGGCCCCGAAAGTCGGCGCCTTAGCCCCGGCGCGCCGCCCAATAGGCTTGCTAGCGTAGGCAAGTGGCCGGTGATTGGCCGGGGAAGGCCTGCCCCCCCCACCCCGCCCCTCTCTAGCTGCCGGACGTCATGCTTCCCCCCCCCCCCCCCATCCCGCGAGCCCTGCCGGCGCCTGGGGCAGGTGGAGCCGCCGCGCTCGCCCTCGGCAAGGACGCCCCGCCTTGGTCACCCCCCCCCCCCCCAGTGGAGGCGCAAGGAGACCTGCGACCCGCACCGGGGACGGGGCTTGGCGCGCGAGGTCCAATACCTCAGCCCTTTCCTTGGGGCGCTGGCGTCTGGGTCCCCAACAACCCTTTTCTCGACACGTGCCAAGGAACAGTATCTTGAGGCACAGTATAGAGCTGCGTCGCCCTCCTCCTCCCATTGCTCAGAGGCAAAGGTGAGAGAAGCCTTCAGGAGATCTCAGAACAAGAAAAACCCAGGCATTTGCCAGCTTTGCTCTGGTGCTGGCTTAGTCAGGCTAGGCGCTGCAGGACTCATCAGGATCCTAAGCCACAGAGCAGAGAGCATCCCCACCTCCACAGAAGCCAAGAAGAAGGAAGACAGGCACCTGAAGGCAGCACTTAAGGCCTGTGGATATCCAAAGTGGGCCTTCAACAAAGCAGTGGGCCATCCCAGAAGAACAAGGGATCAGTCTGAGACCCAGACCCGAGGGAAGAACCTGGTAATTCCTTACATGGCTGGAGTGTCGGAGAAGCTTAAAAGGATTTTTGGCAAACACCACATCCCTGTTTATTTCAAACCCACGAACACACTAAGGCAGAGACTCATCCACCCAAAGGACCCAATACCAAAACACAAGAGGAGCAATACAGTAATATGCGGTCCAATGCAGTGAGGAACTACGTTGGAGAAACCAAACAGCCATTAAACAGGAGGATGGCCCAACATAGGAGGGGCAACAGCTCAGGACCAGTGTACCTCCATTTGAAAGACAAAGGACACTCATTCAAAGATGTAGATTTGTGAGATGCAGCCTTGGGCCTTTTTACACGACCCCTAAGATCCGCTGGCCACTTAAATTCGGACCAGAGATCTTAGGGGTTCCTCACTCTTCCTCTGTCCCCACCCCTCTCCACACTTCCTGGTTGCTGGCTGCCTGAGGGACGGAGAAAAAAGAAAGAAAAGAATGCCTTCTTACCTCCGTTTTGTTCCGGGCAGCATTCAGATCTCTTAAAGGGGCGGGGCGCAAAAAAAGAACAAACGGAAGCCAGGAGAGCCCCGCACTCACTATCCTTACACCGGATCAAATATTTGTCACCTCCAAAAAGCAGGTACAAGAAAACTGCTGTTTGGTCTTGCTAAAGTGGGCAGGGTCGCACTTAATTGTCTGCAAAGTCCGGAGATGGTGGGTAAACATTTTTAAGGTCCGGACCTTGCAGCCATTTGCGGCGGAGCTTAGGGGTCGTGTATAAACGCCCCTTGTTAGTCTGTGCGAGAATTCCAGACAAAAATAAAAACAAAACAAAATAAAGGGCAAAAAATGTGGCATCTTAAACTATTACTGTATATTTTAATGTAAGCTTTCAAGGACACATCCACTTCTTCAGACATATATTTTACATTAAAATATACTCGTATTTAAAGTGGTGCATGTTTTTATCTTTTATTGTGTTTCAATCAAATATGAGGATGTACACGTATTAAACAGAGAAGATAGGTAGTTCAAAAGAGGGCTCAGGGAAGTCATTCATGTGTGTATTGAAAACCTCTCTCTCAACAGAGGTGGGGGGCTCAGGAACCATCTATCTGCCACTTAGCATGCTGCTCTTTCATCAATCCCCAGACAAATCAGAAGCACTTCACACCTCTACCAGCAATGCCACAGTTAACAACTTATAATGAGTGTTGAGAAGGGTTGCGTAGGTGGGACTTTAAAGCACCCCAGGTCATTGTACATCTAACAAGCCTATTCAAGCCACTGTCCACCAAAGGAGACTATTTAGACCAGGGTGAGAGATTACTATTAGCTGGAAGTTAATTATGGCTTCCTCTCTGGAAGTCCCTGAACCATTTAGCATCTCAATACAATTCAACAAATACTTCTGTTACTATTATCTAGCTACAAGCAATCAATGTTGCTTGTAGCCACTGGGCTCACTGTATTTATTTTAATTTTTTTTCAGTGTGTTATACATGTGAGATCCCAACTCTAAACAAAGTTACTTACTCATGTTTAGAACAACTGAGCTCTCCATAACATGCATGACATTATACCTCAAAGATGAAACATTGTGAATGTGAATGCCCAATACAGGAAGTAAAGGCTGCTTTGGATTCTTTTCTTTTTCAAAGTTTTTTTTGTTTATTTTCTATATAAAACAAAACAAAGTATATGTATTACTTATCAGGTGTCATTTCTCATGTCCAATCCTTAAGCAAACAGATTTTCATGCTTAGTTTCCCTTTTATTTTCATCAATATTTTATCCATCTCTGCATATGTCAATATTTGTTAATCATTATTTCATCTGTTGGTATCTCATTAGTTTTTCCTAATTCTGGTTAACATAAATATATACTTTAAATATTAAACAAGCCAAGTATCGACTTTAATCTAATACAGGAAACAAGGATAAAAAGGCAATAATAGAGAGAGAAGAGAAAACTTTTTTTTACTACATATCTACCCTACAGAGTAGCCAATCCCTATACTCTTATTCTTAAATTTGCTAAACATATTTAGATACCTGTAGATTTTAAGTCTGCTTTGGATTCTTTAACCCTGCTACTTACTGTTCATTTAGTTCCTGTGTTGAGAACTGACAACCACAAGTTCTTAGAGAATGGAGCCATGTTACAAGTCTTCATAATGATAATGTGAGGTATGCACACTTCCTCTTTGGAAACAAATGGAATGATCTCAAATCTGCATTTGCCCCAAACAAAGAAGAGAAGAACACCCTATTACATTCTACAACATAAGCTGTCAAATTACAGCTGATCCAGCATGTCTCTGTCTCTCTCCCCCCCCATCTCTTCTTAACGGAGATTACTATTACCTGGAAGTAAAATCTATGATATAGAACAGCCTTCTCAGTGGTAAATGTAGCCCAATGTCATAAAGTTCTTCCTGTGTTCAAGGAATAGGAGACTAGTCCCCTTTATTGGCCCTGAAAGTCTTTCATGCTACCCTTCTTAAACCAGAACATGATTTTGGGGACTACAACTCTCTTGATTTCCAGCCAGCCTGACTACAGATGTTGTATAGACCAAGACAAGTAAGATGGTCTGATGATTTTTCAAGATTTTCTATAGGAAGGAACTCTTCCCCAACTCTGTAGAGGTCTGTCAAGGATCTTATTGCTGCTCCTACTTACCTTCTCAACAAGACTGGTTTAGAGAACATGAATTCAGGCTTGCCAGACATAAGCCATTGTTTCCTTTCTGCTTTACTCAAAATGAGGGGCACACATTCAGTTCAATAAAAGCAGCTGCTTCTTGCACTCTACTCTATCCCTCCATGATCCTTGGAGGCCGTGCAAATATTCTTCTGGCTAGATTGTCAATACTTCTGTAGCCTAGGTCTGCTGTATTAGAAGGAAGGAAAAGACAGCTGATCTTTTAAAAGCTGACCTTTTAATATGATGAGTCAGTATAACCACTATCCTTATTTTATTTTTTGAGGCTGGGGTCTTATTTTGTTCAGTTTGCTGCTCACTGTGTATATTTGCAATTAAAACAGGTCTCTATAAATGTGGCGTTTGTCTCCCTGTTGTGTTGTGCAAAGAACTAATGTTTCAGAACTGACCTGGACTTTTCATAGTTCAAGAATGTTAAACAGTATTCATATTTTTTTAAAAAAGGTCAACACCAGTCCTATGTTCTTGTAATGCTGATCTTTATAAAAATATTTATGTCTGACAAAGTCCCAAGTTCAGAACTGGCCAGGGATCCAAACTAATTTTTCTGGTCCCTTGCAGTACATGCCAGTTAGCTTATTTGATTGAAATTCATATCCACAGTACCGGTTTCCCCAACATCTTCTGCTATTCCATTTGGACTGAGGTTTTTGGTGCTGATCCCATGTCAATTTGATCATTATATCCCCTGTTATGATTTTTGAATCCTGACCAGCAGTTGGGCAAATGAAATGATTTATGGTTCAATGTTCTTGCTGAAATTTAGGAATGTTTGCTTTTAGGGGGGAAAGGAAAGGAAAGCAAAGTGTTCTGCTTATATACCACCCCATACCATTTCAAGTAGTCTCTGGGTAGTTTACAGCTTTTAATTACAGTATGCAGGCTACACATTGAGACAAGAGCACAGTACTGTAATCTAAACTTGAGAGAATTCCAGTGTAAACTCTTCTAGGTTTTCTTGCCAAACATGACAAAGCAAAGGGAAAGATCCAAACACCACATTTAAAAGATTGTGCATTATGTAGATCAAGAAAATGTGGTGATAAAGTTGCACCAGATGTATCTCGAAACTGACACAAGAAAGAGATGTACAGTGGTACCTTGTATAAAGGAATTAATTCATTTCAAATGAAATTTTGTTAAGCAAATTTTCCTTTATACAAATTTCCCGTAGGAATGCATTGAAAACAGAGTAATCCCTAATCGCAACCATTTTTATGTTGTACGGATTCACCCCATAGAACATTCTGTTAAGACAAATTTCCCCTAGCTCCAGAATTTTTTATGTTGTACAGATTTTATGTTATACAAGCTGTTTGTTATATGAGGGTCCACTGTATCTGAAATTTCTAGCTATGTGATTATAAGTAAATCACAACCATGGGGCAACTCAGTCTAGATTTGGTGCAACCACATGAAAAACTCAGGGCTTGAACTCTTTGGCTATTGTCATGGTCCCAGTCTCAGATCAGGTCCCAAATAGCTCCCCATTCCCCCAGTGTGACTCACAAGGTAGAACTTCCCGCCTGATGCAAGTAGCAGCTGTGTGTTGACATCAATATTGTTTATTGTTTCTTAGGTTCACATCCCACCTTTCCTCCACGGAGATGAAAGGGACATGCATGTTTCCCCTCTACCCCAATTTATTCTCACAGAAATTCTGCGAGGAAGGGTTGGGCTGAGATACTGTGACTGGCCCAATGGCATCCATGGAGTTTCATGTCCAGGTCACGATCTGCACATGGGTCTCTTTTGTTTTAGTTCAGCACCCTAGAGCTTTCAGAAATACAGCTTGCCTGATCTTTGGAATGAAATTGGTCAGCAAAAGTATTTGAACCCAGGTCTCCTGATTCTCACTCCACCACTCTATCCATTATTCCACACTCGCTCTCAACCAGAAGGCCAATTTATCATTAAAAGAACTAAATAGTTTTGCATCAAGTACAAATCTGTAATGTAGACCTGCCTAAGTACTCTGACTGAGTGTTGGGGCAGATAAGAGCTGTTGCACTCAGCTTCTGTTATCTGAGATTACGAATTAGGGAATTAGGAATGCAGATCCAGTACCTTGCTTTTCAGCCAACCTTGCCAGGAAGAGAAGGCCTCAGTGATTAGGTAACATGTCATTGTTTACTTCGAAAAACAATACATGTTACAAGAGAAGGTAGGAATCTGATCTACCTGTGATTAGCAACCAGAGTGTTCCTCACAACCTGATTTGCACAAAAGATCTCAGTCAGCTGGTTTAGTGTATGTTGCTCTGCCTCCCCGCCCCTTTCACTTAAACTAAAGCTTCTTAAATGGAAGTTGACATATATGCCTTGATCCTAATGCTTAACTAAGGGTAAATAATGAGCCACTCAAGTTATAACTTTTGAACTGTAGAACTTGAAGGGACCCTGTGGATCATCAAGTCCAGCTCCTCTCAAGGAGGCACAGTGGGGGATTGAACCCCCAGTCTCTAGCTCTGCAGCCAGTTGCCTAAACCACAGAGCCATCCAGTAGCCACTGAAAGGACTGTGCTGTTGAGTTTGTTGGTTCAAAAAATATATAGACATGAATTGACATGAATTACTGTGAGGGTTCTCCTTTCGTCCAGGCATCCCGTCCTCTAGCTTCAATGAAGGCATATCTTGGCAAGAATAAACTGAACTTTTATTAGGCTCTTCCACAAGAATAGAAGTTCTTTTTCTTACAAAAGTTTCAGCATCTTTAACTTCAGTAATGAAAGGATTATTCTTAGGGCGTTTATACACGACCCCTAAGCTCCGCTGCAAATGGCTGCAAGGTCCGGACCTTAAAAATGTTTACCCACCAGCTCCGGACTTTGCAGACAATTAAGTGTGACCCCGCCCACTTAGCGCGACCAATCTGCACTTTTCTTGTACCTGCTTTTTGGATGAGACAAATATTTGATCCGGTGTAAGGATAGTGAGTGCAGGGCTCTCCTGGCTTCTGTTTGTTCTTTTTTTGCGCCTCGCCCCTTTAAGAGATCTGCATTATGATGCCGGGAACAAAACGGAGGTAAACCGGCATTCTTTTCTTTCTTTTTTCTCCCTCCCTCAGGCAGCCAGCAACCAGGAAGTGCGGAGGGGGGTGGGGACAGAGGAAGAGCGAGGAACCCCTAAGATCTCTGGTCCGAATTTAAGTGGCCAGCGGATCTTAGGGGTCGTGTAAAAAGGCCCTTAGACTCATAACTTGGGGTCATCACAGAGAAATTAAGTCCCCCACCTCCACTAGGAGAGAATTGGCTCCACCATTGTTCTCCCCCTCCTTCTCTGAGAGGCATGGCTCCCCCACTTGCACCCCAACCTCCGAAGTGAGCTTGGATCCAGGCCGTTTCTGGCGGGGGAATTGGAAGGGAGAGTCTTCTCTCAGGGTTGATCCCCTCCCAATACACGGCCTTCCGGTCCTCTCCTCCTCCTCCTCCTTCAGTTTGGCCATCCATTGCTCTAAGGCCAACTGCTTCCTTATCTCTTTTCTCTTCCTGTTGTACTCCCGAGCCTCTCGCTCACCCCAATACAAGCAGCTTTGTCGATGAGCTCTTCGTCTGTAGCTCTCGGCCTCAGGCCTGGGCATCATCATTTGCTCCCATTGTCCAGTCCACGGGTTTTCCATCCAAACTCACTCCCAGTCTGGTGGCAGCACAAGTGGCTTCCGCCTCTTACACTCTCCAAACCCCACCTCCACCACCTCTGATTGGTGGGGCCTTCCCGCCGTTTTCTCCAGTTCCTTCTCCTCTTTAACAGGGCCTTTGTATTTTCCCTCCTCTTTCTCCTTTTCCAAGATCTTCAGAGAGTATCTAAACTTTTTCCGCAGCATTTCCCTTTCCTCGGCCTCTCTGTCTTACGCAGCTCTGCGCTCCTCCCTCCTTTTCTGTTTTTCAAGCCATTCATTCCTCTCAGCTTCTCGTTGTGCAGGGGTCACTCTCCCACCTTCAGAATAATTCCCCTCACACTTACCTTTTGACTTGTTATTCAGTTCTGATTTATAGGCAGAGAAAACAGATTTATCTGTTTATCTTGCTAAGCAGCCATTATTTAATGTTATGTTATGTTATGTGTAATACATTGGAATCAGCAAGGTTGGTCAAGGCAGCTCAGAGCATGCTGATATTGACCCTGATGGAACTATCTTACCCTGGGCTACTATGGCACAGCAGAAGCATCTTATAGCTAGATTGACCATTGCATTACGCTGATTTTAATTATTCCTCAATAATCATGGATAGAAACATAGCCCTAATGTGCTAGTTCTGCAGTACCCTGACGTGTACTGATCCTGTCTAGTTGCCATCTGACCACTCAGCCTAAAGACTAATTTAAAATCAGCTTAGGTCTTGGAGCCATAACAAGACCAACGGTGGCAACAAACCTTCGGCATTCCAGATGATTTGGACCACAACCCCCACAGTCCTTTTGTCATTGGCAATCTAGGCTTGGAATTCTGAGAGTTGTGGTCCAAAACATCTGGAGTGCTGAAGGTTTTTTTTTTTAAATTACTCTCTTGTTTCCAACTAACTAGAAGCTATCCAGGGTAAAATTTGATACTCATGAGCTTTTGATATTCTGCAGAGTTTTGCTCCACATTATTCAAAATCCTATTGGGTTTATCAGAGGTGCCTTCCTTTTACTGGTGATGACTGAATAGTCAAAGCCCAGCAAATTACCTCCCTGGATTCTGCTAGAGGTAAACTAGTTTTGCATTCTTCCCCATTAACTACCTGGGAGTGTTACTCAGGATACAAACTGGTCCATCCACTTCCTCCCCATTGTTTTGCTTTTTTTTTAATGGGCAAAAATGTAGATGATATTTAATGGAATGTTTAAAATTCTCAAAGTGTTTCCTTTTTTCCTGACTTCTGCCCTAGGATTGTCTCTTTGGAAAAAAACCCAGAAAAAATTAAATTACACACAATATAGAGTGGGTCTAGAAGAGGATTATTTAACTTTTTGTTCTTTTGCAGAAGAAAAATAAATAAAACTTTGCAGAACAAAAGAGAGCTCGGCTTTCAGGAGTGGAGAACTCGGACACAAAAACCACACATGCAATACAAGCCAAGTAGGAATCTAGCAAGAGAAGCTCTCTGCACCGAAGGCATCTAAGAAGAGACAATTCTACGCCACACAATGCAAATGATTGTTCTGCCAACACTTAGAAATCTGAGTGCATTAATTATTATTTTTAAAGGAGCACACAATCATCTTGAAGCATGAGATTAAAGAAACCAGACATACAATCCACCTCAAGAAAGATTGCTCAAAGAAGTAAGCAAAAACAGCAGCAGCACCACCACCAACAACAACATAGAACTGCAGGGCTAGGAGGGAGCCTGTGGAGCATCAAGTCCAGCCCCTCTTAAGGAGGCACAGTGGGGAATTGAACTCCCAACCTCTGTCTCTGGAGCCAAAAGCCTAAACCACTGAACTGTCCAGCAGTTCTTAAGGAGGAAGTCACGAAAAACATTAGCTTCCAGTTCTCAACTCCATGTGTAGCTCCAGGGAGAAGAAGTGCAAGGGTTGCCTCTCACATCACCATCATTTTCCTCTGTTCATATCTTTCAGCAATCCATGTGCTGCTTATGGGCTGCATATGCCCTGTGCAATATTTCTGGGATTCTGGGGTTACAGGTATATGAATGTAATTCATTTGTTGGGAGAGGAGAAAGGGCCCTTTTTGAAGCTTCCATGAAAGGCAGGTCTCCTGTAAAGTTAGATATGAGTTCTTGTTATGATGTGGAGTGGCTCCCTGTAGCCTTTTCAGGTAAGAAAAGAAAACAATGTGGGGAAGTCACATACAGTATTTGAGAGTGTGTGGCCACCTCAGAAGGTCTGGGGGGGGGATGGCCCTGTCACCCCAGATGTAACTCTGAATCTGCAGGTGACTGTCTTCTCTGCTCCATTCTGTATGGTGGTGGCAAGTTTTAGGAGCTCGTAGGGCCAACACTTGTGTCAACACACAGAAAGGAGAAGTAGATCCCATAATGCTTGAATTCTGCAGTTTGGCACCACTCTAGTTCTCACCACAGCTACCTCTACCTTTGCTGTATGGTGATGTCAGCAGAGGCTCAGTTTGTAAAACATTGTGTTCAGGATTGTATCACGTCTTTGTGCTAAGAAAAGAAGACCATCACCATACAGCAAAAAGGGCAACTTCTCCCCACCCCCTCATAGTCCAGTGTACCTGCCTGGGATATGCCTGTCTTCTCACTACCCAACATTCCAAGCTCTGCTTTGGAAGGTTTCCCAGCCTTAAGTCAGTTTAAGTTCAAGCTTTAGTCTTTCTTTAGTCTTTCGTATGTTTCTTTAGAAACATAAACACTCTTGTACAAAGCAATGCTACTATTTAAAGAGCTAGAAAGAAGTAGAGCACCACCCCCTCTTCCTGGTGTGTGTTCTGTGCTGTCAAGTCATAACTGATGTGTAGCAACACAAATAGGATTTCCAAGGTAGGTAAAATATGTAAGGCGTGGTTTTACTCTTCCCACTCTCCCCCCACCTCCCAGTGAGTTTCCATGGCTGGGATGCCCACATTCCTTCCATAGGCAGGCATTGATCCATAGCAAAGCCAGACACTGGAAGGGCAGGACTCGGAGGAGGCCATTGCAACTCTTAACTGCAAGAAGAAAGAAAGATGCTTGAAAATACTTTGGGAAGCCTGCATGCAATTTCTCCTGATCCTGGTTGTTTGCCTATTTTGTTTCCATTCACCCAATAGAAAGCCAGCATTCTGTTGGAAATTTCTGCACATGCAACTATACTTATGCAAATAGATGCACTGTTGGACTGAGCAATTGGTCACCTAGCCAACTGTGCAACTGACACTTGTCCAAATAGTGTAACTGGTTACATGGCATTTCTAGCACTTACAGAGGTTCTCAACAAGATAAAGGCCAATATGTTGGACTGCCCTCCTCCAAGATTAATACAAATACACAGGGAGTTCTGTGGTAGTTTTTACATGGATTTTGGGCAATGTTTATGGCATTTCAGGTGACTACGTTTTAGAATACCTTCCCTGAAGGTCTCGTTCTATATGAGTTTTGCAGAACATGTGATTTGGAAAGATTAAAATATATTGTCTTGGTGGGATTAGGTTAGACACCGGGGGGGGGATTCTGAGTGCATAGTATAGTGTTGATGCTAATATACTTAACTGTAAAAAAAAATTCCCCATCTCTCTTTTAAACTAAATCTTTTCAAACAGTGGTACAGTGGTTAATATAGACATGTGAGAGATCATCATATGTTGTCAAATAAGTCTCTTGGCCTAAGTGTGAATTTCCCCAAAAAAGTAACTTTGTGGGTAAATATCTCCAGCTAAAGACCAAAAATATCTCCAGACACCACAAGTATTTGTGTCAGGACAGACATGCTACAGAAAAGGGAAAGAGAGTTACTTTAGCTTCCTCTTACTTATTCCTGAACAAGCAATAAAAATAAGCAGATGTTCAAATGCGACAATTTCCAGAATGATACATAAAAGTGACTGCATAATATGACCCACCAGCAGCTGCATAATTCCTTCAGAAGCTGAGATCTATTTATCCATCCATCCATCCATTTTATAGACCATCCAACATAGTGAGATCATTATTCAGAGTGGTTTACATGATATGAATAAACTACACACCAACAAAATATAATCAAAAGAAAAAACCCTCAATCTCTGCATATATGCCTGCTGGTAAAACACACCACACCTTTGTTTAACAAAGAGGCTGGTTCAGCCACCTGAAATGCAACCTTTGCTTCTTAATTAGAAACTCAAATCATTGTACAAATACATTTTGCCATTTAAATTGCTATCCTGCAAAAAAGGGGGGGTTATCTTGTTTCTGTTTATGATCTTCCTCATTTTCTCTTTTTGCTATTTGATCTCGTAATTTTTAATTAAATGGTTCCAGGATTCCCAGCCTGCACCTGTAGTCCAGACTAGTAGATCTGAAATGTTAGGACAGAGTCACAGCAAAAAGGCTACAGCCCAAAAGAGAGATCACTTCTCTGCCACAAATTTATCCCATTCTTAAGGTGGAATCCTGATCACTATCAATTTCTTATTGTATATCCATTCAGCAGCTTCATATCAATATCAGGAAAAGTTCAACAACAGACCATTGAACTGTTAGTTTGGGAGCACTTAGAAAAGAATCCTGTTTTTTCCCCAAAGCCCAGTATGGGATCCTTCAAAATTACACCCAGTGGACTTTTCCAAATCTTATCCCAATCCCCAAATGAAATGCATGGGCCTTCTGCACCCCCAACCCCTCCCCCTTCTCTGGCAAGGCAGGGACCATTGGCCTCGATCAGCCACATTGAGGAGAGGTGGGAATGTGTGAGCCGTGGCATGTCTTTGGAAAGACTGGGACAATACAAACACCTCCCTCCCTTCATTTTGGATGCTGCCTGAGAACATCCAAGCTCCGAGCCTCAAGTGAGAAACTGCCTGGTTTTTTTCCATCTTGCCAAGGACCTTACATCTAAGTGATAATTCCTGGCAAATCCATCTTTTGCCATATTATAACCTATTGATCATGCAAGATGAAAACTTTTTTTCTTTCTTTTACACAGTCATGAGCTTGGTAGTTGAGAAGAGCACTGTGGATACCGCCCTGACTCCCCTATGTGGGAATAGGCGCGGTATATAAATGTGAAAATAAATAAAAATAAATAAATAAAATACGGGGCATCCTGATTTTACCAAGGCATTTGACAAAGCCGTCATGAAATTCCAGAAGCCAAGCTAATAAAAAGTGGAAGGAAAGAATGCTGCTAATGAATTTTAGCTGGCTGTCAGGTTTTACCCAAAGAATATTTACCAATGGTTCCTTGTCATTCTGGAGAAAGGTGACAATGCGGTGCCACAGGGTTCTGTCATGGGACCAATCACTGTTCAATAGCTATATAAATTATTTTGACATGGAATGGATGCTCATCAACTTTGCAGGCAACACCCAACTGGGAAGTGTAGCTAACACAACAGAAGACAGAGTCAGAATTTGAAACAACCTAAATAAACAGATGGGAAAACAGGGCCCAAACTAACAAAATGAGTTTCAACAGGGAAAAATGGTACGTTCTTCATTTAGACAGAAAAAGCCAATGCCAAGAATATACGACTGCTGGCTCGGTGGTCGTACCCATAATAAGGATCTACAAGGCTTAGTACACCACAAATTTAGCATGATTCAACAATGCAAACAAAAAGTGAACATACTGTTCAGAATCATCAACAAAAATATAGTGTCGACATCCTGCTTCGGCCAGGCCCCACCTGGAATACTGTGTACAGTTCTAGGCAGTACAGTTTAAGAAGATACTAAGAAGCAGAGGAGACCAGGATGGAAAAAGTCTGGAAACAACAAGGCCTCTGAGGAACTGCTGAGAGAAACTTACATGTTTAGCCTGGAGAAGAAAAGTCTAAGAAGCAATAGGATAGCTACTGTATTCTTGTGGTTCAGTGCCTCAAAAATAGTCTAAGTCAGAAAGACTCAGAGATAAAACTAAGTCAGAGATTTCCCAAAAGAGACTAAGTCAGACAAAAAGAAATAGTTCTCAGCGCTGATTTATTGAGCAAAAAGCATCAAGCAAAACAAAAATCTTTACGCATAAAGGGCCTCTCTCATTCAGCGAGATGAGACCCCGAAAACACTTTTACAGGGGTTCTTATACAATTTTAGACCCCTACCACACCCTTCTTCAGATAGTCACACCTTCAACACCTCCCATCATCTGTCCATCATTCCTATCATCTCTGAAGCTTCATAAGCTCACAGCACTTCCTCTTTTTTGTTCAGTAAGCTCACAGCTGTTTCTTAACACATGTTTTCGCTTCAGCTCCCAGGCATCAACAGGAAAACACAGCATTGCTTGCCACATAACACAGTCTTTTCTTAACATTTGAATTACAACACAGCTTCTTACAATCATCAGGTATCTATTGATTATATATTGTGTCAATAAGCTCATTGCCAAGCATGGATATATATTTTACATCTCACACTACCTTTAAATGTTTGAAGGACTGCCATGTGGGAGATGGAGCATACTTGTTTTATGTAGCCCCAGAGGGTAGGACCTAAGGAAATGTGTTCAAGCTATGAGAAAGGAGATTAATGGAAGAACCTCTTGACAGTAGAGCTCCCTGACAATGGAACGGATTGCCTCAGAAGGTGATTGATTCTCCTTCAGGGCCGGTTTTGAAACAGAGGTTAAGAAATACTGTACCTAAACGATGGATTTTTGGCTTTGGCAAGGGTTTGGGTTCAGTGATCCATGAGATCCCTTCAAGATCTACAATGTTATGATTCCATGACTCTGTAAGAGAACAAGCATATCAGAAACTCTGTTCAATCATTAGAGAACCCTTCCCCACGTAACTAGGGAGTAGAGCCCTGTCCCTAATGTCACAAGTGACTGGTTGCCCTTGGCCTCTTGATGTACATCGCCAATGCTTAGGCATGTCCAAACTTTGGCCCTCCTGATGTTTTGGACCACAGCTCCCAGAATTTTAAGCTTAGATTTCCAATGGCAAAGGACTGTGGGAGTTGCGGGCCAAAACATCTGGGGGGGGCGAAGTTTGGACATGCCTCGCTTAGAGAAATGAGGCCTTCATGCATATATCGACACCTGTGGCAGGTGCCACATGAGTCAGATCCTTGTTGGATCAGGGCCCTGGATACAGAACAGACTTCACATGTAAGATGTGAATGAGTCTCCTTTAGAGATGTTCACCACTGTATAAACCAGTGTTGGCGAATCTATGGCACGGGTGCCAAAGGTGGCACTCAGAGCCCTTTCTGTGGGCAGCCAATATTGCCCCTTCACAACCCCTTGTATTCAAATTAAATTGCTGTATTGGCACTTTACGAAAAATTATTGGGTTTTGAATAGCAGTTTGGGCACTCGGTCTCTAAAAGCTTCACCATCACTGGTATATAATAATAATAATAATAATAATAATAATAATAATAATAATAATAATAATAATAATAATAATAATAATAATAATAATAATAAACAACTTTAGTTTTATGCCACCTTTCTCCCCGGAGGGACCCAAGGCGGCTTACAACAAATTCATAAAAGTACAATAAAAGCAGTACAATGTAAAAAACAACACAATACCTGTAAAATACTATAAAAATACTATACAATATAATACAATAAAATATAAATAAAAAATAAAAATAAGAAATATATAGAGATAACAGGGGTATTTAACGCATGGGATGTCAGGTCAGAGCTACTATATTCTGCTCATACATTTCTCTAACTTCTTTCTATTATAATAATTAGGGATGTCATGCCTCAGATGTATGCTCCAACTCTCACTTTAGAATTGATTCACCAGGTCTCAGATTTTAGACCAGAAATCTCAGGCCATGGGATGCTACCAGCCAAGCAACACTAAATTTTGGGATTTGCTCTAGTAACTTTGAAAGATGCCATTGAAATCCACTCCGGAGCGCTCATCTCTTTTCATGACTTTCAGTGCTCTACAGTTGGAGGTTAATTCACATGTGCATCTTTAAATGTATCCATTTGTCTTGGTAGTATCTGACAGGCACAATGGACCATTCTGCAATTGTTCCTGATGGCTGTGCCTCCCTGTGGCACTGTAAGGATCTGCATCTATTGTGTGTCTCAGTATTGTAATGGAATGCTACTGCTCCGGCAGCCTTAGTAACAGCTGAATACAAAAACAGCAGCAACTGTGGCTCTTAAGATGTTGCTAATCAGCGTGTTCCATCGTCCTGTCCCACTGGCTCTACTGCTTACTGCTGATGGAGGTTACAAATTGAAAGCAAAATTTGTTCATCCCATAGTGTCTCATTCAGCATCCCCCTACTTCCACATCTTTAAATCAGAAATTGTTACTGACCTACCAGGAAGTTCTTCCTTGTCTCTTCATACAGCAGAATTCAAACCTAGTAAGCAAACAAGCATCCCTGCAGCAAGTGATGCCATAGTGTCTGATCTTTTAAAAAGAGAGCTATGCATGTCCTCGACTCCACCACTGTTTTAAGATGCCTGAAATAAACACTCTAAATTGCCCCTCCTGCTGTAACTCTGTGGGCAGAAACTAACCTCGTTAAGTAAACTAGAACACCTTGCACCTATAAAAGGCTTGCTTCCTCAATGCATTGCCCGTGTCATTTTTTATTATAAATTCTAAAAGTGGAACACTTTGAGGGCTTCTGCGTCACAGGCACATCCTTCTTCAAACACGGGATGGAAAAATTATAATGTCACAAAATGCAATGAATAATCATTTAGAGTTCTATGTTATGCTCGGTAAGTTACGCCTTTGCTCCAGGTGGAAGTGATCAGGTACAGTGTCTTTCTGCTTAAGTAAATAAATCTGTGGAACAGTTTCCATCATCATCATGCTGCTCAATCACATAAAAGATTCACCACTGTAAAATGATCTATTCTGATTCCGCTCAGGTTCTTAATTGATAATTCATTCTTTGCCTTCCCTTCCCTTCTGCAGGGTTCCAGGGGTGGCAAGCTGTCACCAGATCCAAAGGAGATACAGAGCTTCAGATAAGCCAGGGGTGCAGTCTAGATATTGTTTGTCTTCCCATCAGTGCTGGCACCACAGAAAGGCTTTTGTGTCTTTTCCTCCACCCTTCAATTTAATTGAACTAGGATGAAAAAATGTTTTTTTTTAAAAAAAATCTGTGCATGTTCTAATCTATATTTGAGAATATTGGCCCAGGATCTTATATAGCACTTGCGTCGTAAACAAAGGATGTCAACTGCCAGGTGTGTCAATTGTTCAGGTGAGGAGGTCTGTAACTGCCAAGGGTTTCTTGTTTAGTTATAGACAAGCACTGTTATATTAATAAGTCATTAATAACATATCTAATAACATTGGTTAAGCTATCATATTCATACAATTGAATACCAGTGTGTACATTAATAAAAGTTACATGTTCTGTTTTTAAACTATAAACATTGGTGTCAGAGTCCCTTCTTCATAATAAATGTCCCTGGTAGCATGCTAGTATTTTGGGGGGGGGGGATGCCTGGACAGGGGGACAGTTATTAACTAATTTTAATTGCTGCAGCGAAAGTGGTCCAGGATCATCACAGCAAGTGGTTGGAAAAAGTGGAGAAACTGGCATGTGACATGACTTGCTTTTTTGAGTCATCCTGGCAGAGGGCTATGTTGTGTGTCCACATTTGACCTCACCCCTAGTTTAAAAAGTCCATTCATGCTCTGTTGCTTCCTCCCTCTCAAGTTTTCATGCTTTGTGCCATCTCCCTGAGAATGCCCTGGTTCCCCCTCAGACTTTCCTTTTTGTTTATTTTATTTCCTTGTAAATGGAAAATCAAGAGATGTGTATGTAATTGCTACAGAAATATATCCAGCAAAACACCCCATGAAGAAATTCTATGTAATCCAGGCATTCTTCTGTTGGGGCATAAGATTTTCCTTAGAGGGAGAAAGGAAACAGAGTAGAAGTAGAAAATAAGAATTGTATGCTGTCAAATTGAATAATCCTCACCAGGTTTCTGGGTACGCAAAATTCAGAAGTGCAGTAGTTTACCATTTATTTCTTCTATGCCAGGGACACCCGAGAACTGTGTGGCTCAGCCAAGGCTATATAGGCTAGCTTTCCTCTTACAAAGTTGTTGTAAAATTGAACTCCAGACCTCTGGTTCCACAATTAAGAGCTCCAACCCGCCTGAGAGCTAAGTCGTAGTATAATCACTTGCTAAATAAGTAATAGGAAGGATTCAGGATAGTAAAACTGAAACGCAGCTCCATCTGTTGTGTTGAAGGTGCCGTACACTGTATATACCACTGCAAACACAGTACCAGGGATTGGAAAACCTTTTGTCAAAGATTTGATGAGAACAATGGCTACAAGAGGAGGCAGATAAGATTTTATTTTTGTTTCAGTGAGTCAACGACTCTTTATTGTAAAAGATCCTCTTTTCTTTCAGTCCACACTCCCCAAAGAACAAGCTCTACAGTATTAACCAAAGTGGGACTTATTACTAAGAAGGCATGTGGTGGCACCACTCTCCCGCTCAATGTGTGTTACCACTAAATAAAAACCATAAGCAAAGCCTCTCCTCTGAGTCTAGAGTTGCTGTCTGGTGTCACTCCCCTTGAATATCCTTTTTTTTTAACCAAACCAAGCAAACAGCCAGTGTCCTCTTTCAACTGCTTCTTAAATAACAACACCTCTAAGGGCTAATTTATACTGTCTTTAAAAATAGGAGTAAGAACACTTTTGGAAAAGCATACATAGTCTGTTTTATTTTGGGGAAACAGAATATTGACTATTATGGCTCACTGCTGGCCCATGGTATGCATGGCACAATATCTTGTAGGTGTTAATTTCAAAAATAATTACCTGCCTTCATGAACCAAAAGAAGTTTATTAAACATACATGCAAAAATAATTGTATCAAGAATGACACACTCTAAAAGTGTTAGAGTGTTAATCAGATGCCTAAAAGCACTTTTGATTTTCGCAACCTTCTCTCTTTACAGCTTAAAGTTTAGTTCTTTATATAGGTCTGTGTGGATGCTTAGTTTTACACAAGTTCCAACAACCAGCATATATTAGGCTTCACAGCTTCTTCGCAAAAAACCCCAGGTACATCTGCTTGTTCTTAGCAAGCTACTCAGACTTCACCCTAGCCCAACATAAAACTTGTTCTCATCTCATTAACGGCTTCTGCAAACAATAAAAACTTAAAGTAAAAATGCTCTAAAGTCTCCAAAGTAATTCTCTCAAATCCGAACTCTTATCTGCTTCACCATTTTTTCCTGTGTCTGATTAAATAAAATAAAAAACTCTTACACGCCCTCCTTATAAATAAAACTGCATCTTTATAGCAAGGCGACATACCAACCAATCAGTGCATAGTTCCATTCACATGCATACTAATCAAATTCCAGTTACTTACAATGCATACCAATACAATACAATTCCATATGAAAAGAATGAGAGACAGAGATATATGTTGAATGGCCACAAGGTATGTTTCAGTCTGCACTGCACAGAATAACAGGCACTTCGTAGAATATACTGCCAAGCCTTAACAATTTATAGTACAGTACTTGCAAATATATTTTGTTCTGTGGTGCCAGAATAACTTGCTAATATCTTACCGGTAGGTGGAGTTGAAGGACAAGTCTCTTGAGAATTTGGCTAATTGGGAGATGATCTAACCAACAATTAAAGTGTTCCTCTCATTTCATTTCTACTTGAAAGCTATTTTTTTTCATGGCTATACACACATACTCACGTGTCATTGTTATGTTACACTAATATAGGCTTTGTAACTTGTATAAATCCATCACATCAAGGTTTCATTGCATGCTGTTGATGCAAGGGCAGTTAGCAGCACTATTGTTCTCATACAGAAGACACAACTTTCAGCTTTGGTTAGTCAATGAAGGGGATTGGGAGGGAAGCATGGGTACAATAATACATTTCCAAGTGCAAGCATCATGACGTGTTGTGCAGCGAAGCTCCCAGGGAACATGCATAAAATGCTGTGTTGATTCATAACAACAAACCAGCTTATTATCTTTCCTCCTCATCTAGAGCAGGTTTTCTGAGGCAAGCTGTCCCCAAACACTTTGCACAAGGAGAAAAATGATTCCCAGCCCCGAGGATACTATATGCTACATGGACTGAGGGGTTTTAAGACAACATAAAGCTAGAGTACACAAGAGAATAATACAGTATCTACAGTATCTGCAAAACTCACCAAGCAACATGATAATTTTAAATTCAGTTTTTATTGGCTATATATGACCTGGTGACCTAACCGGAATTTATCCAAGCTTTAGAATAAAGATGGCTGAGAGTTTATGTGCCCTTTCCCTCCCTTCCCCCTTGATTTCCAAGCAGGTAATATAAGTGGGGTGGAACCGCCTCCTATCCAGGAGGCCGAGAAGAATATTCCAACCAAATGGCACCAGGGATGAGGCATTTATAGACACCCAGCCCCAAAATGGTTGAAAACAACACTCCTCTCGCCTTAAGTAAGAAGCAGAGATCCATGGCAGACCTCTGTCGTGACAATTTCTACCCAGTGCCTGGGGAAGTGAATTTTACTTACCAAAGCTTGCACTGAATATTTGATTGTTAGTGGTCGAACGAGAGGTATCATCACCTCTTCCACATTTGAACAACATGCTGCTGCAAGGAAATCCTAGCAGGATGGAATGCACCTAAGCTTACAAGGAGCAAGAGAGGGGGTGGCATCCTTCATCCCTGTTAATATAAACATCTCAGCCCTGTAGCCTTGTAACTCCTGGTTCTGTTGGGCCATTGTTGACAAAAGAAGGATCCCATAAAGCAGAAGTGGGCAAAGAGTGGCCTATGGACCCTGGAGGGATTTATGAAGACCCAAGGACCACCCCAGACCCTCTGAATCCAAAATATTTTACCAAATATCTTTGCTTCCAAAATGTCTGTGAAGATTCTCAGTCATCCAGGTGAGTTTATCTGGAAGTTGAGTCATGGCTATTGGACTTCTTTTTCTTGAGAGATAGAAACGTTTCGCTGCTCATCCGAACAGCTTCTTTGGACTGGTGAAGCTGCTTGCATGAGCAGCGAAACACTTTGCTTCCAAAATAGCAAAATAGCCAAAAGGCCCTTCAGGAGCAGCAGCTTTCTGGCGCTCAGCCTTGATTGGGTCCCTCAAAACTTTCCTCCCCATTCCCCCAGTTTGGAGAGATCCTTCTGGAGCTCTTCACAATCTTCTCTGGTTTTTACCACATGGAAAAGTTTGTTTCCTCCGCAACCTTGGCCACCTCACTGTTTATCCCTGTCTCCAGGTCATTTATGAACAGATTGAAAAGCACCGGTCCCAGGACAGATCCCTGGGGCACACCGCTTTTCCCCTCTTTCCATTGTGAAAATTGCCCATTGACACCTACTCTTTGTTTCCTGGATCTCAACCAGTTGCTCAATCCATAAGAGGACCTGCCCTGTTATCCCCTGACTGTGCAATTGTCTCAGAAGCCTTTGGTGAGGGACCATGTCAAATGTCTGGGGATAACTCATATTCTCATCAAGACTTGTAACCTGCAATGGACTTTTCCTCCAGAAATCTGTCCAATCCCCTTTTAAAGGTATCCAGGACAGATGCCATCCCCACTTCCTGTGGCAAGGAGTTCCACCAGCCAACAATACACTGGGTAAAGAAATATATTTCTTTTGGCTGTTCTCACTCTCCCAGTCCTCTATTTGCATGCATGTTCCCTAATTCTGGTATTGTGTGAAAGAGCTCTCTATCCACTTTATCCATCCCTTGAATAATTTTGTATGTCTCAATCATGCCCCCCCCCCGCCCCCAGTGCTTTTTTTCATAGACTAAAAAGCCTGAAACACTGTAGCCTTTCCTCATAAGGGAGGGAATAAATTGAATTAAGTAAAATTGTTGCAGTTAAGCTAGAAAAGTGAATAGGAGTTTTCTTTTACTATTTTAGCATCAGATCACAGTGTAGGTTTGTTTGCCTTTTGCTTTTAAAAAAGTAATATTTTGGAGAGGAGATATGCAGGCACTTCAAGACTGGCCTGTAGGGGGATTTATGATTAATGACACTCCACTTGACAAAATACTATCTTCTGGCGATTCAAAGCTTCTCAGTAAATTCTATAGTATTTTGTTAAATGAAAAAATGATAGATACACTGGTCAAATATACTATGATAAGATGGGCAGAAAATTTTGGTTATTCTATTCATCTAAACAAATGGGACTCTTTGTGGAATACAGTTAAACTCTTTAAATCTATAGCCTTTAAGGAAAATTGTTACAAGATGTTTTATAGATGGCATTTCCCCCCCCCACACACACACTGTTTATCTAAGATGTGTAATTGCTCACCCAAATGTTGGAAATGTAAACATGACAGTGGTACCTTTTATCATATGTGGTGGACATGTAAAGAGGCAAAGGCATATTGGATAATGGTAAAATTATTTTTAGAAAGATATTTGAAGATTAAGTTAGAGTTTAGACCAGAATTTTTTCTATTAAATATAATAGATATTAATATCTCATATGACCAGAAATATGTACTTCATCATGTAATAGTTGCTGCAAGGATACTGTATGCGAAATTTTGGAAACAACCAGAAGTGCCAACAGAGAGAAACTTCCACGAAAAGATAAGAGAATGTATTGAAATTGACAGACTTTCCGGTTTTCTAAAGGGAGACTACGACGAGATTTCCCGGAAAAGATGGCAAGAAGTAACAAACTTTTTAGTATTGTGATATTATTTGGTGATTTGTTAATATGTTAAACCATTATTTTTGGCTTGATATACTTAATGAAATTTTTATAGTGTATTCCCTCCCCCTCCCCCACACCCTCCCTCCTTCGTCCCCCCAAAAAAACCCAATAAAATTACTTAAATTTAAAAAAAAGACTGGCCTGTAGATGCCCACTTTTGTCCTAGTGGATGGCTTGCACAAGAAAATGAACTGTGAGAATTCAACCAGATTGTCTCCTACCGCAGAATTTTGCCTGCATCACTCAATCTTCTCAGGCAGGTCACTTGAGGTTCCCAATTCCAAGAGAGGCCCAAAAGTCAGTAACAAGAAACTGGACATTCTTGGTCATGGCCACTCATTAATGGAATCATCTGCCTCCTGAGATTCGCTTGGCCCCCACACCATTGGTCTTTAAAAGACAACTGTAAGACCTGGGTATATGGACCTGCTTTCCCTGGTTTCTAACTACTTTTTTGATCTGCTGACATTTCAGTCTGTTGTATTCTGTCTTTGCCGACTTTGTTTTTGTATATGGTTTTATGATTCAGTTATGCTTATTTTATTTCATTATGTTAGGTTATTTTCATATTGTATACTATTTATGTTTGTGTTACATTGAACCTGTAAACTGCCCAGAGTGGCCTCGTTGCTAGATAGTGTGGTATATATATATATATATATATATATATATATATATATATATATATATATATATATATATATATATATATATATATATATATATATATATATATATATATATATATATATATATATATATATATATATATATATATCAAACAAACAAACAAACAAACAAACAAATAAATAAATAAATAAATAAATAAATAAATAAATAAATAAATAATAAGCAAGCAAGCAAGCAAGCTAAATTGGTATTAGCAGGTCATCCTAAAGTCCCATGCACAGGCAATTCAGAAATGCTGGATTTGAAGTAGAACTCACTGAACTTGTTCACTTACTCACATCTTTTTCAGCAGCTGCTTGATTTCACAGCAATATACAATGTACCATACATATCATTATGGGGTTACAACGACACAGAATACCAACAGAACAGCAAGAAGAAGAAGAAGAAGAAGAAGAAGAAGAAGAGGAGGAGGAGGAGGAGGAGGAGGAGGAGGAGTCAAAGAGGAAAGAATATATACCTGGTATTCTGTTCAGCGTCACCCAGAAATGTTCGTCTGGGCTGTAGGTATCTCTGGACCATTCAAGAAGATCAATGGAACGCTGGTCATTCAGTATGAAGTCTGCAAATTCCCTTGTAATTGCAATGTAGGCAGAGCCAAAGTAGATGGTTAGATCATGTGGAGGAGGTGCTTTCTGCAAAAAGGTCCTCAGCATGAAGGAAACAAAGCTGTAGATTTGTTCTCTGTGGACATATTTAGTCCTGGGGATAATATGAGGTGGGGGCAATCCTCCAGGAGTGATGTTGCTGCCTCGGAACCCTTTCAGATATTGGATGATTTCCTTGTTGGTTTTCAAGGGGAAATCTTGCCCGCATGCATTGAAAAGGTACTTCCAGGGCACCTCAGATTTCACAAGGTCTCTCATGCAGTTTATGTCAGCTTGAAGCCGGGATATTCCGGCATAAACCACCAGCTCCGATTCTGAGGCAAGGAAGGCGTTGGGGAAGCAGCCCAGTAGCTGCTCCACCTTTTTCTTAAACCCACTGGGGGCCTTTTTGTCCACGTGGATGCAGTAGACGTTTTGAGGCATATAGATCGCCCTGAAGAGCCTCTCAAACATGTCAAACTCTTTGTGCAAAGTTACGATGTAGGCTAAAGGAAAGCCCGCTTCTTCAGCCGAGAGTGTTCTGGTAATGTAATGGCTCTGAGTCACATAGTCATTGCAGTTAGTTGATCCAAAGGCTGTCCTCAGCACATTGCCTCGAATGGAAAGACTCTTTCCCTCTGTAATTGCCTTGCAAACTTTGGCCAAAGCCAAAGCTTCTGACTGGTTGCATCTCCGTAGGGTATTTTTATCAGAGAGTTTTGATGCGTAAAATAGGATCAAAAGCAAAACACCAAAAATAAAAATAACCAGAACATGAAGCATCTGTGAATTCATGATTACTGCTGAAAACGTCTGTTTTCCTCCATCTTAAGACTGAAACAAAAGATACACCTCATTCGGGGCACTGGCTTTCAGAACCAAAACCGAATCCCTCATATTCCAGTTCTGCAAGAAACAAAGACATCAAGATCATTGGTTTTCCACTGATCACCCACAACTCATGACCACAGTGGTGGGAGACATGTGGCTGTTGGACTTCAGTGCCGTTGGACCTTGTCCCATGATTCCCTCACCAGACATTGGCTATGCTAGGTGAGGAATCATGAGAACTGTAATCCAACAACACATGGAAGAACATATACTTCAATTCCTGAACTACTGAATTATGCCCACAATACTACCATTGTACAAATGCATGTATCCAAGGCTAAAGCATAATAAACTAATTTGTATTAAAGGATCCTCAAACACACATACCATAATTGTTAAGACATTTAACAATTGGCAAGTCTTACTTTGTCCTCTTAGGCTTTAGTGAAGAAGCTTTATTGTTGTGCATCAGTTTTCTTAATAGGCTACAGTTCATCAGTAGTCTGCAGACCTTCAGATTTCAAAATCTAACATTTGATGTGTGTGTGTGTGTGAGAGAGAGAGAGGGGGGGGAGGGGGAGGAGTGATTTATTTATATATATACCACAAAAGCTAACCCAATGTTTTCCACTATATCTAGATGCCAGCAATAGTTCCTTCCTGGGTACACTTTCTTCCGCTGCATTCTGGCTGAAAAATAGTAGTGGTGGTAGCATCCCATGGCAACATTCCCTCAGAAATTTTTTGGTACAATTGTGCACACACAAAATGATGGAACTAAATGTTTTGCTACAGTTAACAGAGGAGAAAGAAAGCAGAAGCTGCAGGAATGTCAGGAAATGGGGTGGAATGAGTATGGTGGAGGGGTGACATATTTGGTAATGGCTGTGATCATGTGACCACAAATTTAAGATGAACATTCAATGGGACACAGCTAGAATAAGTACATCACTTGTGTCTCCACGGCCAAAGTCTGGTTGTCTTAGGTCAAGGCTGACGTTGGCCTTCTGAAAGTTGCTGGCCTAACACTAGCATGAGTCCTAGCCAGCATAGTTAGTGTGAAGGTCTATGACAGTTGAAGCCTGAGAATATCTGGAGCACTCCGGTTGCTTACTTCTACCATAGGTATTCTAGATAGCTTGCTGTGGGAAGGAGAAGTCGGAGTTTGACAACACCTGGAACTCCTGCCTCGCCTCTTTCCCTCCCTGCAGGTATACAAGAACTCAACCCGCACAAGTAGTACCTTGGCAGTGCACCAAGTGTGGAGCTAAATGTGTGCTTAGTGATGCACTTGGTGTTGCAAGAGGAGTCATGGCAGAAGTTGAACCGTGGAATATGGGCCCCAGCGTCCAAGAGGTCTTTAAAAGAACTTTCAACAACTACTTTATACTCCCGCCTCTCTGCAATTTTAAAATACTACTGTCTTCCTAAATATTCCTCTCTCACTTTAGTTCTTTTTGTCATATTCCGCCTCCCCCCACAGCCCCAGCCAACTCTGGGGAGAAGTTACCAACTTGGTCATTACCTATCTATGGAGTGATGTGCTTTGATGGAAAAAGCGAACAGTGGGAAAGTCAGGGAGAAGCTTTTAGAGTTGTTCAGGGCAGGGGGATATTTGGTGGGGGAGGTAGCACTCATAGCACCATTTGAGAGAGAAGGGGGAAAGGATATTAGTTGCTGCTAGGCTGTCCCCAAACTCAGATAGCTTGGATAGCCTTGGCAATTCAACATCTATCTGAAATTGCTGGGAGAGGTTGTCTAGAGTTTTGGGTTCAGTGTCACCAGTTCCCCATGATATCCTGATTAGCAAGCTAATTAGTGTGGGCTGGATAAATCAAGTGTAAGGTGGATACACTATTAGCTACAGAATGGTACCCAGAGAGTGATTATTAATGTCTCCTTCTCTAAGTGGGGTTAGGTAACAAGTGGGATGCCCCAAGGCTCAGTCCTGGGTCTGGTGCTTTTTATTAATGACTTGCACAAAGGAGTGCAGGGAGTGCTTGTCAATTCCCTGGATGACACAAAATTGGGTGGAATAGCCAATACTGTTCCCTAATGAATTAGATAGGCTGGGCTGAAACCAACAAAATGAAATTTAAGTACTGCACCAAGGAAGAAGACACCTAATGCAAGATAGGGAACACACGGTTCAGCAATACTACATGTGAGAAGGATCTTTGAATTCTGGTAGATCATAAACTGAATATGAGTGAACCGTGTGATGTGGCCACAAAAAAGGGAAACGCAATTTTAGGCACTGTTAACAGAAGTCTAATTTCCAAATGTTGTGAGGTGCTTTCCCCTTCTATCCAGCACTGGTTAGGCTTCAGCATGAGTATTGTGCCCAGTTCTGGACACCACACTTCTAGAAAGATGCTGACAAATTGGAAGAAATTCATAGGAGGGTGACAAAAATGGGCAAGTTTAGCTTAGAGAAAAGAAGATTGAGGGGCAGTATGATGCCACTTTTCAAATATTTGAGAGCTGCCATACACATGTGTGTGTGTGTTCAGGATCTGTTCCCAATCATCCCAGACTGCAGGATGTGCAACAATGGGCTCAAGTTAAGAGAACCTAGCTTTTAGCTGAAGATCAGGAAAAATTTCCTAACTGTTAGAGCAGTACAACAATGGAACCAATGACCTCAAGAGGTGGTGAGTGCTCCAACAACTGGAGGCATTCAAGACAAATTTGGACAGCCACCTGGCAGATATCCTTTGATTTCTATCCCTTCATGGAGTGAGGAGTTGGACTTGAGAGCCTTATAGGCCCCTTCCAACTTCACTATTCTGTGATTCTATGAGTATGCTGATTTAAAAGCACACATCCCTCTCAATGAGCCTGCCTGGGCATTAAGACCATTAAGGGAGCCCTTTCTCTCAGTCCCACCACCCTCACCAGTGCACTTAGTAGGGAAATGGGAGACAGCCTTCTCTGTTGCTCCTCCCTGACTCTGGAACTCCCTCCCACGGGAAGCCAGGCGGGCCCCCTCTCTGCTGTCCTTCTGCAAGCAGGCAAATATTTTTCTCTTCAGGTAGGGTTTTACTTAAGCTTTGAGAAGGGTTTTTAAAAAGACTGTTGTGCTTTGTTGTTTTAAAGGTCTTTTAATATTGATCTTATTTATCATTTTAATATAATACTATTTAATTTTTAAATATTTGTATACTTACTATTTTTAGCTTTTAAAAACCATTTTAATCATGTAACCTGCTTTAGGTCATTTTGGAAAGAAAGGCAGGATACAAATATTGAACATATATAATAATAGATAAATACAGTGGTGGCTGAACCACCTTGCGATGGGAGGGGAAATGCCCTATCAAGTAATGTCTCATTCCATGACGAGATGCTTGGAAAAGACCTTTTTCTGACTTGTCCAACAACAACCCTGTAAACTGCCTAGAGTGGCCTTTGTTGTCAGATGGAGCAATATACAAGTCTAATAAATAAATAAATAAATAAATAAATAAATAAATAAATAAATAAATAAATAAATAACATTTCCAACTAAAGTGTTCTGTTTATATACCACTCCATAGTGCTTAAAGCACTTTTGGGCAGTTTACTAGCAGGGTACACAACTAAGAGCTGCTGTACTTTTAAAAATCTGTCTGAAGGGGACAGTGATCAGTCATTACCTACTGCCACACTGAATGGTGTAAGTTAATTGATTTTGCAATGTAGTCTGTTACCCAATGCCTTATTCCAGCATTTTTATGATGGCTCTCATCATGTAGTAAACCTGCACACAATTTGTTCCAGTGATTTGCAAACAGGTCTGTTTTGTTCAGTTGCAAAACTGCTAATAGAGCAAGTCTGTTGAATAGCTTTTGTGTTTGGTTTCGGTTCTGTAGGGGCTAGTATCTGACTCGCTTCCTACCAGGGCTTTCCATGGCAGGACACCTATATAGCTCTAAAACCCTCCTCTCATGCCCATAATCCACAGCTGCACCACAAAACAGGGAAGGGAAAGGAGCCACCAAAGACAGGGGCAGAGGCAGTGTTACACAATGGTGAGCGTCTTGGACTGCTGTTTGGGAGATCCAGGTTTAGGTCCTCATTGAGGCTTACTGGTGGCCTTTGGTGAGGCATTCCCTTTCCACCTAGTCCCTTTCCACTTATGGGGTTGCTATGAATAGAATGAGAAGAGGAACAGAGACATCTAGCTCATTTCAGGGAAGACTGGATTGAAATGTAGTTAATAAAATAATAAATAAAACATGAGGGCACGTGATTCCATCTAAATTGATGGCTGAGGGAGTGGAAGGGTGGATTAAGGGAAATGTGATCCAAGCAACTGTCTGGGATGCAAGATTCTCAGAGAAAGGGAAATAGAGATCTTTCTTGGCATCTCTCCTTGTTTTCCCACTAAAACGCTGAAACACAGCATCCAAGCACTTAGAGTGGAGTGAAAAATAGAGAGAACTAGAGTGTCAGTTTATAAGATGACAAGGAGAGAGCATAATATGTCAGTCATGGACCTATACCAAAGGAAGGAAATATGTGGCACCCAGTGCCCCGCCCCATTCCTCTCATTTTAAAACAACAAGACCAACAAAATAAAAAAGCTGAACAGGAAACCGTATTCTTGAAGGCTTTCACAGCTCTGAAAGCTGTTGTGAGTTTTTAGGGCTGTTTGGCCATGTTCTGGAAGTTTTTCTTCCTGATGTTTTGGTGGTCTCTGTGGCTGGCATCCTCAGAGTGCAAGGAGCTCAGGGAACTACGAGTTCTCTCTGTCCTCTGGGGTTCAGAATGAGTGAGATTGACCTATTCAGGAGAATAGACACTGCAGACTAAAACAACCATAAAATGCAGCAGTAGCTGAACATACCTTGAAACAAACTGGACATGAAACCCTCTTCCAAGACACAGAGGTACTGGACAACACTAATAATCACTGTGTCAGACTATACAGGGAAGCCAATAAAATCCACAAACACAAACACAGCTTCAACAGAAAAGAAGAAAGTCTAAAAAGCTGGGTACTCATTTTACCAAACTCAGAAGGATGGAAGGCTGAGTCAACCATGAGCTGTCTACCTGGGATTGAACTCCAGGTCATGAGCACAGTTTTATCTGCAGTATAGGCATTTAAGCACTGCACCACGGGGCTCCTGGATAGGTAATGTCTCAGCTCTGAATGACATTACTTTCTGAGGCTTTCATTCCCTGAATTACTCGGCCATTGCAAACATTGTCTTGTTGTGCTCTTTCATGCACACCAACAGAACTTGGGAAAGAAATACCTATGGAAGACTGCAACATTCCAAAGTCCCAGCTGTTTTTAGCTGGGGATGGTAGGGAGAGGATTCTGGGTGCTGGAATCAACATCAAAATTCATTGCAACTGCCAATGTGCATGCCAGCAAGGGAGCAAATGCAGAGCTCTGGTGGGGGTGAAGAAGGGGCCGTGGCAGCAGAATTAGCTACGTACCATGCAAAGTAGGGCAAGTCTTAGGAGCGGAGAGGTGTAAAAAGGGAATAGAGGGGCTAGTCATTGAGAACAATTGGGTTGGTGCCATTTAACACAGAGGGGAGCCAGGAATGCTGAGGGCGAGGGAAGAGAAAGTAAAATAAAATGAAATGAAAAAGCAGGGTGAGGGAAGAAGGAAAAACAGGAGCAAGAGCCAGAGAAGCTGGAAAAACCAGAACACTGGATGGAGCTGCAGGCTTAGCACCTCCCACTTATTAATGTATTCAAAATATTTTTACCTTGCCTTTTCCCTGAAAAGAGACCCAAGACATCCAACATCATTAAAATCACAACATTAAACACTAGATACATAAAATTACTCAAATCTTTAAAAATAATAAAATATACATTATGTTAAAAATGTTGGGTAAAAGCATTACCTTTATCGGACTGGTGGAAATGAAAAGGGACAGCTAGCTTTCCTATTAGTCTTCCTCAGGCTGGACCCCAATATGTTGTGGACAGTACAGGGAGAGAAAAAAATGAAAATTCCCCCCAAGTCCTGTCAGGTCTGTTTTCTGAGAAGTGAGTTCCAAAATGCAGGCTGCAAACACAAGTGAGAAATGCAGGTTTCAAATTCCTATGGCTGTTGGTTGGATTATCTTCTTCCCCTGGGGCTGCCTTCTGAGAATCTTCACCCATCACCCCACCCTACCCCAACCCCACCCTACCCCACCCCTGTGTAAATCTGAAAGGCTGGATAGAAGTATCGGTTCTGCAGTGTCACCATCCCCTCTTGTACTATTTGCATATAAATAGCCTATGCATTGCAACACTGTTTTCTTTCCCACACTCTGATGAGTCTACTTGCACAGCATCACTCTAAGAAGGCATCGCTCTCTTGGGTCTCATCCTTCCCTCTGGTTGTCTTCTTCCCCCCTTTTCTTCACTCATGCACCTCCAGCTGCCTCCTTCTCCAACCCAAACACTGGCTTATCATACTGCACCCTTGGCTGCTGCTGAATCAGTTTGGAAATTCTTCCATGCAACTGGGATGTTGCTATGTGTCCAAGCAAAAGATAAGCAAGTGGGGTTTGTGTCATCATCGTCTTCGAACTGCAGAACTCCTATCCAGGGGGCACAATGTGGAGAGAGACTCTCAACCAAAACCACAAGAGGATGGTGTCTAGTCTGCTGCTTGCAAGTTGGCATTTCACTAGACCTTGCAGATGTTGATTTGTTTTTTTACAACAACAACTCTGTTGGCTGATCCTGAGATTTGAAGTCCTCCTGACCTTTTAAACATGCAGTCTTTTAAGGGCGCTTTTACTCAACCTCTAAAATCCAGTGGCAACTTAAATTCTGACCAGAGATCGTGGGGGTTTGTCGCTCTTCCTGTGTTCCCACCCCTCTGCACTCCATTGTTCCTGTCTGCGTGAGGGGAGGGAGGAAAAAAAAGGGATTAAAAATGCAGGCTCACCTCCCTCTGCCAGTCGAAGCAGCCCCAAGCAGCCCCGTAGGGATTCCTGTCCCTTAAAGGGGCGGCAGGGACAAAAAAAAAAAAACAAACAGAAGGCGAGGGAGCCTGGCATTCACAGGTTTACAATCCGCATCAGAAGATTTTTTTTACCTCCTGGAGGCCAGGTACTTGAAAAGTGCACTGGGACGCGCTTAGGTGGGCGTGGTCGTACTTAATTTTTTTATTAAGTCCGGAGCTGGTGGGAAAACATTTTTAAGCTCCGGATCTGGGAGCTCTTTGCCTCGGTTTTTAGGGGTCATGTAAAAGTCGTGTAGTTCTTTTCTTGATTATAATGTCAGACAGTTTCCCCAGCCCTACGATAGCCAGCGGTGCTACGAAAGGCATGTTCTTTGCCCCAGATATCCAATACCTGACTTTGTGAATTTCTAGAAGGTGGAAGCCCTGCAGGGGCTTGCTGCCAAACTCAGAGGACAGGAGTGGGGATTTGGGAAAAGCAAGTCTGAAAAGACAAGGGAGAAACTGAGGACATGAGATAACATAGGGGCAGAGATATAAAACAAAGGTCACATGGGGCCATAGAAAGACCTATATGGAGTGTGGCCAAGGGAATGGCGGGAAATTAATTTTATTTAGTTGTTATAATTTATAACCCACTCTCTCCCAGAAGGACTCAAGCATGGCATGCTTCCTTTCTCCATTTAATTCTCAAAAACACAATAAAGTTGGAGAAGGTACAAGCCAACCTCTGAGGGTGTGAGAAAAGAAAACAGAGAAGAGTGGAAGGTGGGGATTGTGCCAGGATAAGAACATAAGAACATAAGAAGAGCCATGCTGGATCAGGCCAATGGCCCATTTGGTCCAGCTTCCTGTATTTCACAGTGGCCCCACCAGATGTGTCCGGGAGTTCACAAGACTAGATATCTGTCTCCTGATACCACTCCCCCTGCATCTGGCCCTTGATGTACCCCGATTTTAAGCCTGGAGATTACACATCTCCATCATGGTTTGTAACCTGTGATGGACTTTTCCTCCAGGAATCTGTCCAATCCCTTTTGAATGGCATCCAGGCTAGATGCCATCACCACATCCTGTGGCAGGGGGTTCCACAGACTAACAACGTGCTGGGTGAAAAAAATATTTTCTTTTGTCTGTTCTTACTCTCCCAGCCCAGAAATGAGAAACAGAGCGAAGTGTGTAACAGTAAGCTGGTGATAGAGAGCTGGATTGGTCTAAGGTGAGGAGGGAGATGTAGGTTTAGGAGAGAGAAAAAGGAGCCACTGAAAAATTGGGTGGGATCAAAAGAAGAAGAGAGCATAAATTGAGAAGTGGATACACATATTTGTAACCTGAAGAGAATGAAGTGAGTGTTAGGGAGAAAAGGGGACATGGCTTGACAATCAGTGAAGTTTTTTTAAAAATTGCTGTGTAAGATGTCGCATGGACAATATAAAATATGTATAAAATGTAAAACATTAAATGAAGGCATTCTATGAGATTTTTAAAAACACACAATATGAATAGAGACATTATGTATGAGCAGTTCCTAGAGCAGTGATGGTGAACGTATGGCACAGGTGCCAAAGGTGGCACTCGGAGCCCTTTCTGTGAGGACTCGACATCGCCCCTTCATAGGCACTTGTATACAGGTTCAATTACTGTATTGGCACTTTGCAAAAAAAAAAAAAAAAAGTGGGTTTTGAATTGCAGTTTGGGCACTCGGTCTCTAAAAGGTTCGCCATCACTGTCCTAGAGTGACTAAACCCAAGGTCAGATGTCTAAATCATTTAACCATTGGGAAGCAATGCCCTCAAGATGATGTAATGCTTGCAGGGAGACAGGGGACTTTCTAAGGGGGCATTCCTTTGCGATGTGATATAAAGTTTGCAGGAGGCACCCACAGCTACAATTAGGATTATCATCCAGCCCCCATTTATGTTTCCATTTCCAATATTGGCACCTGCCGTGGTCAATTCAGATCTGGTTAAGTGCTGCCCAGTTCTTCCTTGGGAGATCATAGCCACAAGGGCATTGCACTGGATCAGACACTAAGGTGAACAGACCAGAATCAGAAGTTGCCCACTCCTGGAGCCATGTGGGTATATAAGCAAAAGCGAGGCTGAGTATATATCTTACTGCATGAGACTTGTTAATTCTTTTAAATTTTAAATTACAATGAAAACACAAGCATTCTAGGGATGAATCATTCACCACCCATACAGTATCTGAACAGGAAACCACATGCTTGCTTGCTCCTGCCATTTATCCACCATCCCCACTAAACATCCATGGCCCTCTCTTTTTGCACCCCTTGCACCTTAGAGGAATTTCCATTGATCAGAATTTGCTTCAGCTTGGACCACAGTTTTGCACAGCTGTGGTCAGGTAGAGAGCACCTAAGCTAATAAAGGAAAATAACAGAAGGAAAACAGAGACTTACCTGGAAAGAGACCACCCCCTCCTCGAGAAATCAGGCCAGTTGAAGAAAAGGACACCTGAGCCATCCATGGGGCCCAATAAGAAATGCCATTTCAAAATTCACTGTATGTTTGTAAGCACATTTGATTTCTGGTTCATTGCAATCTCAGCTCTCTCATTGCAGGTCCCAGTTAACTAACAGCCAAAGGTAAAATGCCACTTTTCTCAGAAACTTTTATCCACCATCAGGGTAACAACTAGAGCATCAGAAGATTGTGCTGTAAGGAGTCTTAAGGCAGTGTCACATGACAAGGAAGCGCCCTTGTTATCCAGAAATCTTCCATGATTTCCCATCTGCTGCTTGCCTGCTTCATCACTCAGCCTCCTTCCTGTCCTTTCCCTCTCAGTGCAATCAGCTTTTCTGGAAAGATGTGCTCAAAGCAACCACAATAGCAACAAAACAAACAAACAAAAATCCCCTCCACATTACTCTGTAGAAGCAAGCATCATCTGATGCTGGATATTGTGCTAATGAAACTGAGTCATCCGGCTCACACAAATAGTCTGAAGTTGCAAGGAAGCCAAACTATAATTAAGCAATTATAACAGGTGAGTTGCAAGCACCTTTTATGCCTGATGGGTTTGACTCTTTTGTTCCAAGCCTAAGAGCATTGTATTAAAGCCAAACTATCTTGGCATCAGCATTTTGTTCATGCTATCAACAAGGAAAACCAGTTTTACCATGACAATTGAAGGTATTCATTTACATTCTGAGATTGGGTCTTGGGGAGGGGGGAGCATTTAACTGAATGAAGTTACTCTCCTAGCAACTGTGTGTGTGTGTGTGTGTGTGTGTGTTGTGTCATTACAGTCATGACAGACTCTTCGTGACCACATGTCCATGGAGTTTTCTTGGCAAGGAATACTGGAGTGGCTTGCCAGTTCCTACTCCAGGCGCCTACAGCACCTGGTATTCCCTGGTGGTCTCCCATCCAAGTACTAACCAGGGCTGACCCTGCTTAGCTTCTGAATCAGGCGAGATCAGAGGTGCTTAGGGCATCTAGGCAGCTAAATGGCATCAAGTCTGCAAGCAGATAGCTCAGGATGTAAATGTTATATTGTGCCTTGTACTTCACAGGTTCTTCGGCTCAGCAGGAATGCTGACCACGAATGACCATGAATGACCAGGGTCTGTCAGGATCTCTTCAAAGTCTCAGCCAGGCAAAGATGAAGAACACAGCTTGGGAGGGTCAACTAGATTCTTGGTAAAGAATATATATATATTCTTTTCTGACTCAGATCCAATTCTCAGTATGGGGAAAACACTGTCTTTGTATATATGAAAACACAGCATTTCTACCATACTGGGCTGCCTGGGTGAAATCCTAACAGTTAGACCCAATGGGAAGAGCCCTTCTAGGACTCTACCTCCCAGAATCCCAGAATGAAAGATGAGGTTTGGAGAGTTGTAGTCCAAGAAAGCGAAGTTCTTCATTCTCTAAGTGGCTGTCTCCTTGCAATCAGTATGCTTGCAACAAACAGCTGTGGCTGCTCCCTGATCACAGGAGGATGAGAACATGAAAACAGAATGGTGCATCTGAGGACAACATTAGAATTCCTTCTTTTGCCATACATTATATCCACATAGTATAACACTAGAGGTAAAGTGTAGCTAAATTATATCACCTTGGCAGGATGGCATCCATTATTCTAAGGAAAGAGACTGAAGAAATATTTTCATTAGGGACATGTGGCCCCATTTGTAAACAAGTCCTCCACTTTTTTTCTGTTGCTTTCAGCCTTTCCCAGCATTATTGTCTTTTCCAGAGAATCCTGTATTTTGCTGTGCCCAAAAGTAGGATAACCCCAATGTCAACATTTTAACCTCCAGAGAGAGTTTGGGTTTAATTTGATTTAGGATTCACTTATCTGTCTTTATGCCATCCAAGAGTATCCACAAAGCTCCCCTCCCAGCACCATATTTCTAATGGATCAACCTCCCCTGCCCCATCATCTTCATTTGCTCTCCAGCTTTCTCACCCATACGTGGTGGTCAGGAAGACAAAAATGTGAATCATCCTGGTCTTGGTCTCCAGTGACACATCTTTAGATCTGGCACATCCTTTTAAGCTTTTAAGGATGCTTTTAAGCCCCTTTAATGACCTTTAAGCCATTTTAAAGACCTTTTTAATCCTTTTAAGGATTTCTGGCAAACACCACATCCCTGTTTATTTCAAATCCCCCCACACACACACTAAGGCAGAGATTTGTCCACCCAAAGGATCCAACACCAAAACACAAAAGGAGCAATATAGTACACATGGTCCAATGCAGTGAGGAGTGTGCAGACCTCTACATTGGAGAAACCAAACATCCATTAAACAGGAGGATGGCCCAAAATAGGAGGGTGGGAGGATCGTGAGCCTGAAGAACGCAGTATGTTGTGCCATCCACCCTAATCAATGCATCTGTACATCAAGGGATGTGGGTCCTTGTGCAAGAAGTCAAGAAAGTGGGGGCAAAACCTAAGAGAGAAGATATGAGGGTTGTAGAACCAGGCATAAACTGTGCAGTGAGAGGAGGGGAAACTGTGGAAAGTTTCCTACTAACAGAGAAAGGGGGAGAGAAGGAATGTTGGGGAGGCAGAGTTGAGAGCAGGAAATATAAAAGGGGAGAAAAGGCGGGAGAAGAGAGAGCGGAGGAGGAAAAGTGGAGGACAGAGGTGGACATGAAGAAACGGAAAGTATATTATATGTATTCAGGAGCCCCATGAGTCCTTGGAGGAAGTCCCCTTAGAAGGGTTGTGGCTGGGCGGTTCTTTGGAGATGGCAGCAGAGTGGGCACGCCATTCATACTGCGGGACCCTATGTTCCAGGCAAGGACCTCACCTGAGACCTCCTCAGGACCAAGAGAGGTTCCAGAAGCTCCCGTGTCCTCAATATCTTTTTAAAGTTAAACCATTGGACCCCACCCATTGGCTTAGAAGACCCTTATGACTGTTTATTTTCCTAAGGGGGTTGTTGTTCACTGACCCCCAAAATGTTTCAGAATAAAGTTGAATTTTTTTCCATACCTTCTCCGCTCCTTGAAGGGTCCATGGGGGAGGGATTGCTGAAAGGACAAGATGAATCCAACAGCTCAGAACCAGAATCAGCAGTACACCTCCACTTGAAGGACGAAGGGCACTCGTTCAAAAGATGAGGATGTACAGTGGTACCCCGACTTAAGAGCAGCTCGACTTAAGAGCAAGTCAACTTAAGAGTGGAAAACTGTTGGCATTTTAACCACCGCCTTACAAATTTTAGATATGGTCTGCTCGACCTCCAAATATTTTGTATCTTTTTTATTTTTTAACTTATTTTTTAGATAGGTACCCTGACTTAAGAGTAGTTTCGACTTAAGAGCATGCATTTGGAACGGATTAAATTTGTAAGTTGAGGTACCACTGTACACATATTAGACAGGGAAGATAGGGGGGTTGAGAGAGGGGTCAGGGAAGCCATTCATGTGAGCATTGAAAACCCCTCTCTCAACACAGGTGGGGGGCTCAGGCACAGTCTATCTGCTACATATCATGCGGCCATTTCAACAATCCCCAGACAAATCGGACATCCTTAGATTTTATTTTTCCATTTCCTTCCTTGCTGCCCTTCCTAGTCTTAGCTGTCTTCTGATTTCTTGACTGAGGTCTTGGCTGATGAAGCAAACCCTTGGGAGGCTCCTGCACCTACTAAAATTGCCTAACTTGATTTAAAGATTAAATTCGCACTTACGCTAGTATTGACCTTTTCATCACCAGGTTGATCTGAATCTATTTAACTAGGGTAAGGTGTCCATATCACCTTATAAGGAGGGCTTACAAAAAAAAAAAGATCAAAAAGATCATTGCCAACATTTGTACACTTTACTTGACTTTGATGGCTAGAACTCCAGAAATCTGGGTGGGCCCTTCAAAATATCTGCCAAAACAATGCAGTTGTTTTCGAAGTGCTTTGCAGTATAATCCTGACACTTGGCAACAACACCCACTCATTTGTACCCAAGAGAGCAAACTGTGCTTGGTGGCTGGTTAATATCTTTAAACTCAGTATTTTCCTTTGGACCCTAAACCTATGCCAGTGCTTTGCCATCATCTAACCAGATTTTGCAGCACTCCTCAAAGTTTTAATATACAGTATTACAAACTGTACACACCAAACTTGAGAAGGGTGATCAAAGGGCCTGACCTCTTTCTGTTTCTTTTAACAGCAGGGCAGAAAGTTAGAGATAAGGCCTTTCTTAAACCATCAGCAAACAGATGGTGTTTCTTCAAGCACCTGTAGGCTTTGATGAATGGGAAAAATGACAGGAATTGTTGCCTTCTGTTGTCTCTTCCTGAAGGGGATGAGCTTATCAGTGTTTATTAGTCATGAATTGCCCTCAGCAGTGGAGACATCAAATATCTCAAGACCAGCTGCTGCAGAAGGCAAGGAGAGCTTCTGCTCACTGTCTGTAGGCTTCCCATAAGGATTGGTTGGCTGGGTGTTGTGGATAGACAGCTTTGGATTGGGGAGACCTTTGGCCTGATGAAGCACTTGCTTACGTTCTAACACACACACACACACACACACACACACACACACACACCTCCTTCTCTTATCCGTGCCCCTTTAATCTTCTCCCTACCATCCCCTTTCCAATGTCTTGCAATTCTGCAACCTGGCCTCAAGGAATCTTCTTGAGACCTTTCTGACAGAGATGAATCAGCATCCCCACAGGGGCCTGCAGAGTGCTTGCTGAATGGATGTGGGTGGTTGTGAAAATAATGATCAATTAGGGGTCAGGTATACGGTACAGTGTTTGGAGCTCATTTGAGGAGGAGTAGGCTATCAATGCAACTAATTAATTGAATGGGCAGTTCAGCATTTCTGCAGCAGGGATGACAGGACAGCCTCTTGCACCACACATGAAGAGAATCCAATAGCTTAGGGGGCTCAGGAAAGTCATGCGGCCCTTTTACATTGAAAACCTGGATGGCAACTTTTGAAATGTGCTTCCAGATTTGTTTCACATAACAATAAATGGATGCTCCAGCATAAGGGTTTAAAGCTAGTTTACAAGAAAAGTCAAACATAATGCTGCCATCCCTTGGCAGCCAATGCAAATACAATAAAACAGCAGTCAAAAACAAACAAATAAATCATTAAATAAATAAGAATCAGAACAATAAAAGTACTACAGTTGTAGTCAAAGAGTAAAGAGGAAGGCAGCAAAGACTCTAAATCTGGAAGGGAAAATAATATTTTTAACTTTATGCATAAAAATTAGCACACTGACGAAGCTGTTTGGACGAGTAGCAAAACGTTTCAATCTCTCAAGAAAAGAAGTCCAGTTGCCATGACTCAACTTCCAGACACACACTTTTGTTAACAACCTCCTCCAAACTGCTGTACAAAGTTGGATTTGCCATTTAAACTTGTAAACAGGGTCTTCTTCTCCAGGGTTAGAATGAGGAAAAGATTACACCAATGTAAGAGTGGATGACCTCTGTCATAGAGCCAGGCAAGGGAGCCATGCCTCATTTTTTACACTCCTCCTAAAACACTGCCAGGGTGAAAGAGCTGACCTCATATGCCCCCTTTTAAAATAAGGTTTTGTAAAGCACAATAAAAGTTGCTGTACTCTGATGGTGCTGCATGAACTCTGTGTCACAGGTTGGACCAGCAGTGTTATCTGAGGATAAGATCTTACAACTACTGTATATAAAATAACTATCAGTTTGGAAATCAGTGTTTCCTAACCCAGGCAACGTGACCCCCAAAGGGACTGCAAAGTGCTTTCAGTGTGTGTGTGTCACCTTATATATTTTATAGCCCTTGTTTAATGATGTGTTCCTTGAGATTCTGGAGACAGATATTAAAGTCAGCATGTGTATGCATGAGAAAGAGGCTGTCTGAAGGTGAGAGAAGAGCGCGTACTTTCTGAGAAGAGATGAATTTACCCTCTTTTCATGCAGACGTGGCAGGCTGTGTCTATCACAGGTTCCGTGGCTATTATAAAAGGGTGTAATGACCCCCCCCCCCAAAAAAAGTTGGGAACCACTGTTGTAAACCGTGAAGAGCATTGTTAAAATGCATGTATTCACAAACAAATAAAATGGCTCAATGAACATGTAAACGCAAAATATAAGAAACATTGTAGTCAGTTTCTTCAGACTCTATTTCATTTTTTAAAATAAATGAACAATCTGTTCCTGAAAGAGAGGGAGGGAGAGGAGAGAGAGAGAGAGAGGGGGGGGGGAGGGAGAGAGAGAGAGGGAGAGGGAGAGGAAATTGCATTACCTGTGATTGTATAGAAAACAGAACCTCTCCAGCTAGGAATCATACAGACTTATCAACTTGAAGTTTTATTCAAAGACATTCTTCCCATTTCCCAACTGTCATAACGGTACCTCTTGGAAAACATTTCACATGCAACTACCAATGAATCCCAGTTGCTTACCCTTCATTCAAATATGAACCTATATAGACAAAACATATTTGCAAGAGTAACATTGTCACAGTGTCTGTGCAAGAATGTTCTGTAGTCAGAACAAGGTGGGAGTCCTAAGACAAAAGTCCTCAGATGAAGAGCACAGTGAATAGATGGGTGCATACTGGAGTGAATTTTCAGGTTGTTTCTTGATTATTCTGCTTTTAATGGTGGGGTGTGTGTGTGATTGTGCCATGGAACTTAGTCTCTTGCTTTGTATTGATTAGGGACAGATCTTTTCCTCTTTAACTTTCTGCTCAGATGGCCCTCTGAAGAATAGAAAGCACCGTTCATCCATTTATTCTAGGTTTGGATTTTAAGACAAAGTTTCAGTGGAAAGGATGACAGCCAAACAGGAAAGAAATTGATAATATATATACATATCTGCACATCACAAAGTAACAGTAGCGTAATTCCTAATTTGAAAAGACCCAAAATGCAACTCAGGAACACCTTTTCAATTTAAAAAAGTTGGTGGGTAGGTTGTTGTTGCCTGCATGGCTTATTAAAATAAGCCAAACGCAAAACAGACAAAAAGCAAAATGAATTATCTCTCTCTCTCTCTCTCTCTCTCTCTCTCTCTCTCTCTCTCTCTCTCTGTGTGTGTGTGTGAAAAATAATAAGGCAGAAACACAAACAAAAGCATGGATCGGACACCATTACTAAATCTGGTTACTGAAATGTAACAGTACACTTTGCAACCCCAGACCTGAAATGAACAGGCAACACGTCATACTGGTTTTAAAATCGGGCCTCAATTTTATTAAATAAATTTAATCCATAGCCCCTAAATGAAAAGGGGGAGCTGCTGTAGTGCAAGTAAACTTTGTCCGGATTTGTCCTTGACCTTCAGGCCCTTATAATATTTTAGGTGAGTTCCTACCTGGAAATGTTCTGTTAACTTTATTCAGCAGATTTCCATACTCTGTGGGACTAACTCCCAAAGGTAGCCTTCAGTAAATTTACCACAACCTATAAACTTTAAGGAACTCACCTACCACAAAAGACTTGCACTAACTGCCAGTTGACACCAATAAAGGGCTTCAGAAGCTACTTTACTTAGCTTAGTTTAGTTTAGGGGTTGCTGTGCTCAATTGCTGCCCTGAGTTGTCAACCCAGGAGGAATGCACTATGTGCATGCTCTAAGACTGTGCTGATGCTGCCCTAGTGCACAAGTATTAGGCAGCTTAGTTAGTTTTCTTATTTTCTGATGTTGTTTCTCTGTATTGCTGAAGCCTTAGCCTTTAATTATTTATTTGCTCCAAATACCTTTGATCCCCTTTTGAAACTTGGCTTTCACTATCTTTAATAAAACATTAAAAACCTTCATCCATTTGTATGGGTTTTGGCCCAGAGTATTTATGGTACTTAAAACCGTGTCTTGCCATGGCTGGTTACTGAGAGTTTCTATTTTTTGTGAGTGCAGTGGCATTTCTACCTTGCAAGGTTGGAATAATACTCTTAAGCACTTAACCTGGTGGGGTTTTTGTAATTCCTTGAAAGCACTGCTTCGTCAAGCGAGTCCAAACTCTAGAGTATTTTGAGGTATTTACCATTACCACATTTGACTTTCCTGAGTGCACCTACTCCAGGATCAACAGGGCAGTGCAGCTGAGTGGTTAGTACAGAGGGCCCCTGAGCCCAGTGGTTCACCATACTGTGCTTTACATAAGTGGTTAGAAGAAAGCAACCATCTATAACAGAAATTACTTCTTTATTTTCTTGTAAATTGCCTTTTTTTTGTTCACTTTGTGGGGCCTTTTTTTCCAAAACCTATGAATTTCAGAAAAGATAGTGATGTTTTTATGGACATGCAAGACTGGAAGCAACCCTGCCACCTAGCTGTATGGCTTGTCTCATGGCAGGCAATACACAGCCTAAGGCTATTGAAGCACACTTCCCATCATCCCTGACTCCGCTCACGCAGAACTACAATCCATCATGGCTTGGAGTCCAGCAACACATATTCCCTGTACAGATTTAGGGACAAAATTTCATAGCTGTTGCGAAGCTGCTTGCATTTTGCATACAAAGGAAAACCTGCGGAGGATCAATTGACCTGGAAGAGGTGAGGATCTGAGTGCCTCATCTGGTGTTTATGGGAGGCTAATTGTTTTCCAGCATAATTGGGCAACACAGGCTGTTGTAAGCTAAACTTTCTAAAAGAGGAAAGCCCCATGGGCTCTGAATTAAGCCAACAGCCTCGTTAGGCCAGATCAAAAGTCACAATATGTTTTTCAGGTTCTCCAGAATCATTAACTAGGCAAATGGGTACCAAATCAAAGGGGTGGTGATAAAGTAGCCAATACTAAAGTCATGGCCCTGGCATTTATTCATATGGCTGAAGAGGATCTGGGATTTTATCCATACATTCAATCTGCTCAGTATTTAGGGTCAAACAGTATTTAGGACCCTAAGGGAGAGGCATATTCCTTCTGAGAAATGGAACTCAGCAATCAGGGGTGTTGGTTCTGTCCATGTTCACTTTCCCATGACCAATTCTGAAACCAGACTGTAGTAAGATGCAAGGAAGAAATTTCTAATGGAAATCACAATACTGGGTGGTTTTTGTAAAGAAACAATAATTGTACCACTTGAACAAATTATTTATTTTCAGAGTTTGTGCCACAGTTACTGAGCATGGCTAATACTTCAGTTGTTTGGGATGCTGAAAAATTGTGAAAGGGATAAAAGAAAATGGGCATTTTTAATGGACATGGTATTTAGCACTGGTAAAACTAAGTGTAATATAGATTGCCAATACTCTAAGAAATGTTTAGAAGTTAAATAAACATAGAAATGTTGGAGATGTAATAAAGAACTTGGGAAGTAGTCTCATATATGGTGGAATATAGATGGGCATGAATCGAAAAAAAATACATTTTCATTTTTCGTTTTTCGTTGCAGGTCCGTTTCATTTCGTTTTTGTTTTTCATGAATTTTTTGAAAAAAATTCATTTCATTTTTCATTTTTCGTTTTTCGTTTTTACCCACTTTTTGTGCAACTTAAAGCAGTTCCACGCATGGATGTCCCCCAACACCCCAGATCAGAGGAAAAAGACTAAAAAAATGATGCTGGTAGAGACACAGTATAGACTAGGTACGCAGGGAGGCTGCAAAGGCAGCGTGGTGGGCATTGCCCAGGGCATAAGGCAGCCGCAGAGTGACTGCACTGCGGGGCAGGGGAGGGTACTCACCGAGAGGTACACACACACACAGGGAGGCTGCAAGAGAAATCTCTTCTTTCTCTCCCCTAAGAGCCAAGTTGCAGCCAGCAGGAACACAGAGACACACACCTGCCTGGCTGGCCTAAAGTAACGAGTGACAGAGACAGCAATCCCACCCTAACTCCCACCGCAGACTGCAAGGAGGATGGGGGCTGCCAAAGCTTTTTATGCCCTCTGTGGCTGCCACACCTACCCAGTCTGCAACCTGGGCATGCTATTGGTTGAAATTGTCCAAGAATTTACATGATCCCATCACATGGCTTGCATCCATCTTGTGGCTGGAATCCATTTTGTGTCATCCTTAAAGGGAAAAGAAAAAAATACATTTTGATGGGAGAAAGACAAAAACAAACGTTTTAAGGACCGCAACCCCCCCTAGGTAATAATTTCAAGTAATTATCACTGTGTTTTTATGGTTGTCCAGGGTGTTTTAATACCCAAGAAATCAATATTAGCCATCTGGGAGCCATTTTGGGTCAATGTCCCCTAACTCCCCTTAAAGGAAAAAAAAAATACAGCAATCTGAGAAAAGACATAAATGCGTGTTTTAAGGACCCCAACCCCCCTGGTAGGTATTATCAGACAGAATAAATAATTATCGCTGGGTTTTTATGGATATTCAGGACATTTTTTAACATTTAAAAACAGCTCATTTCATTGCGCGTTGCCATTAACAAAAACGAAATGTAACGAACCTAATTTTCGTGGTTCTGTTCGGATCGTTCCAATTTCATCACAATTTTCGTTATTCGTTTCATTACGTAACGAAACAAATAACGAATAACGGAACAAATTTTTTTTCGTTTTGTGCCCATCTCTACTGTGGAATATATGCAAAACAATGTAAAAATACCATAGAATCGTAGAACAGTGAACTTGGAAGGAGGCCTACAAAGCCATCAAGTCCAACCCCCTGTTCAAGGCAGGAACCCAAATCAAAGGATACCTGCCAGCTGGTTGTCCAAATTTCTCTTGAATGCCTCCGTTGTTGGAGAACTCCCCACTTCCTGAGGTAATTGGTTCCACAGCCATACTGCTTTAACTGTTAGGAAGTTTTTCCGGATCTTTAGTTGAAATGTGAGTTCTCTTAAGTTGAGCCCATTCATTATATTATTCTTAAAACTCAAAGTGCATCCTGCACTATGGGATGATAGAGAACAGATCTCGCTCCTTCTGTGTATGACAGCCTTTCAAATATTAGAAAAGTGCTATCCTATCACCCCTCTGTCTTCTTTTCTCTAGGCCAGGCATGTCCAAAGTCCGGCCCGGGGGCCAAATGCAGCCCAATTTAAAATTTTGCTTGCTTATATTTATCTTATCTTAACACTGAAGGTATGGACAACAAACCGCAGTATCTTAAAAGCTGGTTATTTCAAGTCTATTTCTGTTACCTTTTTGAAGTCAAGCAGCCATGTGTTTCCCTGGCAGGTGAAATAATATTGTTAACACATGAGAAGCCTTCAGGGAAGATTCAAATGCTTGCTTTTTCTCTTGACTTTCCTTTTTCACAGTCCTGCTTCCTTTTTAGTGATGTTTTAAAATAACTTTCACTGTTTAGAACAACTGAAAAGATTAGGCAAGGAGCATGACGCAAACAAACAGTGTTGCCTCCTCAGATGGGAGGCAAGTAAATTTAAGGTCCCTAGGGGGTGGGGAGCACAAGTATTTCAAGTTGTATTATGTGTATTATGTTTTATGTGATACAATAGAAAATTAGTTTTTTTTTTAAAAAAAATAAAGAAATGTGAACCAGATGGTAGAACTTTTCTGAACTTTTTAGTTTCAGTGTTCAGGAGTTCTCTGCACTGGGAATAAGTCAAGGGAAAGAATAGAAAGACTGTGGCCACTGTCCAAGAACTGTCCTTGTCAGCTGCACAATCACATTTCACGCCTGATAATAATGGACACTGAAAGGGGGGGACTCTCCCCTCCAAGTCATTGCCGTTTTATAGTTGTGCAAATATTTCTGGAAGAGAAGCTCCATTTGGAAGGAACATGGCTCTCCTGGGTTACCTGCAGCCACTGGCTTCCTGTGTTTGGAATTGTGAGGGGCTGTACCTTGCCATTTTGGTTGGCTTCTCTCTCCCCCCTCCCCCATCTCCATTTGCCTGCCAACTGCAACCAAGGAAGAACCAATATTTCCTGGCAGTTGACTTAGGCCCTTTGTACACGACCCCTAAACTCCTCCGCAAATGGCTCCCAGCTCCGGAGCTTAAAATTGTTTCCCCACCAGCTCTGGATTTTACAGATAATTAAGTGCGACCACACCCACCTAAGCGCGTCCCAGCGCACTTTTCAGGTACCTGCTCTCTGGAGGTGAAAATTCCTGATGCAGATATAACGTAGTGACTGCCCGGCTCTCATTCCTTCTGTTTGTTCTTTTTTTGCCCCCCCACCCCTTTAAGGGCGTTTATACACGACCCCTAAGCTCCGCCGCAAATGGCTGCAAGCTCCCAACCTTAAAAATGTTTACCCACCAGCTCCGGAGTTTGCAGACAATTAAGTGCGACCCCGCCCACTTTAGCGTGACCCAGCGCACTTTTCTTGTACCTGCTTTTTGATGGTGAAAAATATTTGATGCAGAGAGTGCCTGAGCTCTCCTCACTTCTTTCTGTTGTTTTTCTTTTGACTCCGCCCCTTAAAGAGGAACCAGGAAGTAAACGGAGGTCGGAGCAACCTCCACCGGCACCGGAGGTAAGAATGCATTCTTTTGTCCCTGTCTAAGGCTTTTTTTTCCCTCCCCCCCCCCTCACGCAGACAGAAAAAAGAAGTGCGGAGCGGGTGGGGATGGAGGAACAGCAACGAACCCTCAAGATCTCTGGTCCGAATTTAAGGGACCAGCAGATCTTAGGGGTCGTGTAAAAAGGCCCTAAGAGATCTGAATGCAGTGCCAGGACAGCAGAACGGAGGTGTGCGGCATTCTTTTCTTCCTTTTTTTTCTCCCTCCCCTCACGCAGCCAGCAGCCAGGAGTGCGGAGGGGGCGGGAACGCAGGAACAGTGACAAACCCCTAAGATCTCTGGTCCGAATTTAAGTGGCCAGCAGATCTTAGGGGTCATGTGAAAAGGCCCTTACAGTCTGCCACCACATTGTGGTGATAGGAGGGAAATGTATTGATGTGTTTTTTTGCAGTTTCTTGGTGTAATTCACAGTTTAGGCTGAGAGGAAGGAGAGACTGTGCTGCCCTGAATGATGCCTTGATGCCTTGATGCACCTTGATGCATCTTGCACCTTCCGGGCTCACACTGTATCAGAAGCTGCCTCCGCAGGGACTCATTTTCCCATTCCCCTTGCCAAGTCACAAGGCAAAGGTGCAGCAGAACTAGGAATAAGTGGTGTGGGGACAGCATGGAGGGAACAGAGCTGTGGCACCTCCAGCCCTTTGAAAGATTTTATTCCCAGTCTTGGGGTGTTTGCAGAATCATGAAACAAGAAAGACTTTGAGGGACTGATGGCCAAAAATATTAAACCATATGAATGCTCAAAAAAAAATACTTGTACAGAGAAAGAAAAGCAGATGGGTAACATAATAGTCACAGTGTTTTTTTTTTTTTGTTTTTTTAAAAAAATCCATTAAGTGTAGCAGAAGCATGAAACCAGGTTGGCATGAGAAATTTAGAGGAAGAGAAGAAAGGAAGCTGCAGAGATGCTGAAATGAAGTTTGCTTCATCTTTCCCTGCTGGAAATATTGAGACAAGGTGCAAGATTTATTAAGAAACATCACATATTTACCAGCAGGTGGCAGGATTGGATTATTATTCAAATTTCAAATGGAGGAAGTAGCTTTCCCGGAGAGCCTGAAGACGTCATGGAAAACAAGTCGACCTTCGAGAATTAATTTTCTGTAATGTTATTACTATTAGGACCTTTTAAAGTTCCTCAACCATAAGAATACGGGAATGGGGACCAGAGGGAGATCACTGGTGCTATGCTGTTTCCAGTTGCTGTGCCAAAGCTGGCTGCTGTAGTTAAGTGGCAGGGGGAAAGAATCAATTCGTCAAACATATGGTGTGGGAGAAAAAGCTTTGAGGATACTCTGGACTGCCAGAAAGACAGACAAGGGGGTCATAGAACAATTTAGGCCTGAGCTCCTCCTCCCTAGAAGCAAAAAAATAAAAAAATAAAAAGGGGGACAAAATGGAGGTAATCCTACTCTGGGCACATCATGAGAAGGCAAGATTCCCATATGAACAAAAACAACGATGCTGGGACAAGTTGACCGTGACTGGAAAAGAGGAAGACTAAAGATGAACTGGTGTCATAAAACAACCTTTAGTCTTTGAGTAATTTTTAAAGAGCCACATAACCTGAGTTTGGGAGGTGCTTTTGTTGTTGTTGTCGTTGTTGTTGCATCTTTGTGGACCATTAAAATCTCTGTCTGGGGTCCTCTGGATGGTTTTTGGACTCCCAGATTCCATAATCCCTCACCTCTGCCCTAATTATTATGGCAAGAGCTTGATGGGAGCCATAGCTTTAAAAAATTACAAAAATAAAAAGGAGGTCCTTCATGTGTTTGCTTAGGATGTAGATTTGTATAGTATACAAGAGAAGGGCCACACTAGGACTCCACAGGATATATAAGGGCAGGGGTTCCCAGCCATGGGTCCCCAGATGTTCTGGAGCTACCACCTCACAAATCTTGGCTAGCACAGCTGGTGGTAAAGGCTTCCAAAGGAGACCAAGAACACTTGGGCCCTAGACCAACCCTCCAGGTGCTGAGGTGGGGTCTTCCACCATTGCCTACTGGACCCAACCTATCCAGAAAGGGCTTGACTCCCATTAAAAAGATGGTCTAAGATGTTCTCCAGGGCGTCTATCAGCATAACATGAGAAACGATATCAAAAATGGTCCAACAGATTCAACAAGGTTAGACAACCTTTTTGAATATCCGATATAAATTGTCACACAGCCTGACCTGAAACCAAATAAAAAAGAATAGAAGGCTTGTTTGAAGGCTAAAAGTTGGGAAACAAGGCCATGTATGGCCAACTTCATTCTTCCAAGTGTTTTAGACTTCCTCTGCCGGAAGCCCTGATCCGCATGATCAAAGGTGAAGGATTATGGGAGCAGAAGTCTAAAACATCTGGATGGCCATGGATTGCCTGCCCTGATATAGTCAGAGGTGAAAGTGAAGTGCTGATCCCTCATGGTACCCTGGGGGGAAATGTCCCTGGGAGTAACTTTTCTGGCCCAAACTCTGGCATGTGCCTCATATGCAACTAAACTGGCAGCATATCATGTAACTCCAGGCCTAGTTCACACAGCTTGACCTGACAAAATAGCAGAGCTGTTTTCAGATGACTCCACTTCAGCACGCAAGAAAGGAACGGCACAGATGGATCCTTTCACTCTCTCCTTTCAAAATAAATACACCAGGAAGGAAAGGCTAGGCTCAAAGCTGTCTCCTGAAATTTTCGCTCTCCACTTGCTGGGAATTTCATGTGAATCTGGCCTGTCCTGAAACATGGTAGATATTAGAAATATATATTGCCACTTCCTCAGCTGCCTGTGTGAACTGGAGCTCACTAGGCACTGGGCATCTTTAAGCAAACTCCTTGTCCCAAATTGCACAGATTACGATGTGGAAACATCACTGTGATAAGAATGAAAGCCAGGAAGCCTACACCACAAACCACTGGAGAATGTACTGAAAAGACAGGTCCAAAGCAAACTTACCCAACTCATAGCATGTGGCAAGAAGTAGGTTATTAGGTAAGGGTGAAGACGGAATCATAGGCAAAGCTTGCCTATGATTCATGCCTTCATGGGCCACTCCTTTCCAAGAAATGTACTTATTGGCAACCTGGATATAAGAAAGAACCATGTAAACTATGATACAACTTTGATACTCTTGGCTCCTGCCAGACCTTCCCTATCTGGCTCCTTCCAGCTGCTTTTACATGCTGCCTGCCATTCCTCCAAATAGTTCAGGGTAGAATATGTGGCTGTGCTCTTCCCTGCTTCATCATCACGGAAACCTTGTGGAGTTGGGAATGACTTCCATTTCTCAGTGGGGTCTTGAAACAGGATTTCCCAGGTCTCAAGTTCAATACTGGAACCACTGCTCTGCACCGGTTTTCAGTATGACAGCTCCATTCATTGCCTCCACTTACTGGGGTGAAAGGTGTTAGGACAGAAAACATTGAAGACTCTACATTGTAGAGAGAATCTAGTTGAAAAGCATTAGCTTGCTCATGTTTTATTACACACACACACACACACACACACACACACACACACACACACACACACACACACACACACACACACACACACACACTGTGCAGGTAAATCACTCACCTTGTGAGATCTCTGGTCCTGAACGTGTTCTCTTGACTAATTTTACACATTTATGTGGGGAGATAGACAGGTAGTTCCATTCTATGTTGTCAGAGATGCATGAATGCTGACCCTTGTGTGTGTTGTATAAATTAAGCCACTCTTTCCAAGTGAGACATGTAGATTTTTTTGGCCTAGTTTTCCTTAGCATTAAATAGGAGTAGACACATGAGGGCGCCAAAGGCTTAGAAAACACAAGACTTCTGTTCATCATGAGCCTTCCAGGAACTCTTCCTCAAAATTCATCTACACTTTATTTAAAACCACAGGAATAGAAGTTACTTTTTTGGCCTACAGCATCTCTGGGTTATGATGAGTGCAACTTTGCTCAAGAAAGCAGGTCACTTGCAGGAGGAATGCCACATGTTCTGGGAAGTAAAGAAAGGAATAAAAAAATTGCATGTCCCATAAGCATAGTCCTTAATCTTAATGGAGCTTCTTTGGAGTGGATTGCCCTCATACATTTCTTTCTTTCTTTCTTTCTTTCTTTCTTTCTTTCTTTCTTTCTTTCTTTCTTTCTTTCTTTCTTTCTTTCTTTCTTTCTTTCTTTCTGAACTGTGGGCCTCTCAGAAACACACCCCCAATGCTACTTTTGTGTTGTGTTTTGTCTATGTAAAGACTGGCCCTTGAATAAACGAGACTGATCTTACTGTACCTGGTGCCAGGCGGTTGTTGCTTTCTTGTTATTGACATATTGCTGCTTGGTGATGAACAATATAGCTATCTTCTGAATAAACCTGTCTTTGGGCACCAGATGCTCCATGGACTACATGTAGTGGCCTCAGGACCGCAGGCCAGCCCTCCATGACCATGAAAGATTTGGGCTGAAGAGTGCTCTTGTGCACTCTCTAAGGCAGTAGTGGCGAATCTTCAGCACTCTAGATGTTTTGGACCACAACTCCCAGAACTCCGAGCCTAGACTACCAATGACAAAGGACTGTGGGAGTTGTGGTCCAATACATCTGGAGTGCCAAAGGTTCACCACCACTGCTCTAGAGGGGTGAGAGAACTCTCTCAACATGTTTTGAGAGGCTCCCAGTATCTCTGGGGACCCAACACCCTGTAATTTTTAAATTTTTTTACTCTTATGGGGCACATGGTTTTAATTTAAAAATGGAACTTGTTTTTGTAAAAAACACAGCTAGGACTTGGGGGAGTAGGAGTGGGAGCATCCATCCAGTAGCTGGGGAAGGAGGGGTGCTTGCCCTAGACCTCTGAAAAATGCCCACCCCTCCTGTAAATGGTAATGTAAGCCATCAGTTCTTTTGTCAGCTGATGATCCTGTATATGGTTCTGCATAGGCTATTGTGAGGATGCTGAATTAATCCAGGTGGGGTGCAGAGATTTCGTAACCATTTTTAAAAATGCATTGTTTGCACTGCTAGTGGAAATACAAGTATTATTTCCGTTTCTTTGTCTTCACACCAAACACTGTATTTCAATGTCTTTATTTATTTATTTATTTATTTATTGCATTTGTACCCTGCTTATCTTCTTTGCAAACTCTAAGCGGCTTACATCGTCTTTATTACTTGGTATAAATGATCGATATAATAATAGAATGCCTGAAAACCTATAATTGTCCTTTTTTCTTTTTTAAAGTGGACCTTTTCTTTTCATCACATAAAGACCCACATGATTTGATTGGTGAGATGGAGATACAGTTCAAGAACACTGGGTTAGGGTGGGATTTATTTTATTTCCAAACTACTTTTAAATCCATTAGAACAGAGCAAGCCCACTGAATCAACAGAACATACAAACTAGTTGACTCATTAAATCCCCACTTATTCAGTGGCTCTACTCTAATTGAGACTTATTGTTGGGTTGCAACCATTGTACCAGCCCCTCTCTAGATTTTCCTCCCTTACGTGCAGTACACTCCCTAATCCTTCTCTTCATTTTCTACCTTGATCTATACACCATTTATTTTTTAGAAACGCTTTTCAAAGTGGGGACATTAAATACATATATAAATAAAAATACAATTAACAGAAATACTCAGTAATAACGCAGAGTCATGCATTAGGAGGCAGGAAAATGGCAATCTAATACACAATGGAAGAAATGCGACTGTCTCTATCTCTATGCATTTTTTCTTGCAGTTGTTTTTCTATGAAAATAGTCTGCTTCTACCCTCTTGAAACGCATGTGTCTGAATTTAGACAACCCAAAAGGTAACCTTAGTAGTCTTCCAGATTCATATTTCAAAAGGCAGGGAAGTGTCTTTTAGCTGTCTCCCACTGCAAACTTCTATATGCTTACCCATATGTAAGTCTGACTGTTTTCAGTAGGGCTTATTTACAGGGAAGGATACATAGGAGTTAGGACATTTGAAATCAATGGGGTGCAAAAGTAGGCACATATGGGGGGCACTACAAACCGCACTGAATTCATCCTAATCAGTGCCTAGAATTTTAACCCTCATGACTGTGTTGAGAATTAAATCCTGTTGAGTTGGATTGGAGGTAATCCCATTTAAATTAATTTGTGTAATTGTACAGTAACTTCCCATTCAACCATTCTTTGTTTAAGATTGTGTCTTGTGCACTACAGCATTCAGAATTCCCCAGCCAGCCAGTATGCCCCCCCTCTCTCCTCCTCCTCCTCCTCCTCCTCCTCCTCCCCATTCTTGGACTACTGGCTGCCTATGCCTCAGAAACATCTTATTAAGACTCGGGAACACTTTCAGTTATTTAATATGGTCTCGGGATGTCCTAAGCCCAATTCCTAACCCATTATTTCCTCTGCGCTGCCAGTAGTAGAGGACTTTCTTGCATCTGATTAAAATCACCCTGCGTAGAGGCAGGAAGTAAGCATATTGCAAAGCAAAGAATGTGAGGTCATCTCTTTCCTTATCGGAACCAAATGTCTGTTTTAAAAATATATGACCACATGAGCAGGAACTCCAGCCAATAGCAGTTTCATTGCTGTAGGTGGGTGCATTTATATATGCAGGCATCCTGCAAAACATGAGCACACTACATTTTGAAAGTACACACACACACACACACACACACACACACACACACACACACACACACACACACACACACACACACACACACACACACACACACACTATGCCAGAGTTCTCTTTCTTTGTCTTTTTCAGCACTAAATTTACCTCTTCCCTCCCCATAAAATGTTCATGATGACCAACAGCAAAACGGGGTGGGGGGAGGGATGATGAACGACAAAACAATGTGAAGAATTAACAGTGCAAATCAAGGGGTCTCGGAGCAAGCAGGTGGGGGGGGGGGGGAGAGAAATGAAATTGGTCACATAACCGTAGCCAAAGTGGAAAAGGTTCAGGCATGCCGCAAGATGAAAATTGCTTTTAAAAAGCGAAACAAAACAGAAGGACAGGAAATACCAGTGCTTCCCTGTATTCTGTCTTTCTGGCAGGAGTCCAAAGATTCATCCGTTGTGCTGGATGTTCTCATCTTCCAGCACTTCATCACTAACCATATTACAGTATTGTCATTATGTCCTGTGGTCCCCTCACCCTACCCCACCCTGCAAACAGAAGAGAAATAAGGGCTCCCACATAGCTTCAAGAGAGAGCTACTCATAACATCAGCAGAAACCTCTCTCCGAAAATACCCCTCCTCCCCGAGAGGTGCAATGACATGGAATTTGTACTCTCTATTTAACTGTTTGCATCCTCTTGTAGCTTTAACTTTCTTCCTCAATTCCCTGTTCTCAAACTTGAATATGTCTTAATTGTGCTGGATTGTATATTGTCCCTCATTTCTGTAAGCTGCCTTGGGTCCTTTTCCAAGGAGAAAGGCTGGGTAAAAATCCTCTAAATAAATAAATAATAATTGTGGAATGTATGTTCCACCATCTAAGCAGCCTTTTGTAGCATGCAACTGACTTTTCTCTGTTTTGCACTGTTGGTTTTACCCACATTCAGTGTTCTGGGTTGTATGATGCTGTTTCTAAATCTCTTATTTTGTTATCACCTCTTCTTATCTAGACATATACATTCTGCCTTAATGAGAAATGGCCTAAAAGGATAAAGCAGAACATCAAAGATGGCACCTTACATATGAAGCCACTTTTTCCTTAGACAACTGGTTCATCTATCTCAGCAAGGTCAACTGTGACTGAAGGCAGCTCTCCAGCATCTCTAGTTAAGAAGGACCTTCTGAAAGTTCACATGGGGGGTAGAGAATGTGTGTATTACCTTTGAGTAAGCCCTTTCTTTCCCCTCCAATAAGGAGAGACTGGACACTCAAACTTCCAACAGAAGCCTGTGCTTACCTTAAGCAGATAGACAGCTAGACACACACCACATATGGTGATGATCTATTTCTCTACCTTCTCTAGTAAAGGATTCTGAGTGTTACAGGAGCAAGGAGGGGGAGAGTAAGCTTCCCATTACTTACCTATGAGACAAATCTGCAGAAGAAGCATATGATTTATCTGCCACCTGTATGCAAGATTTCTCGGCAGCTTCCCCCAGCAACCTGGTTCTTAAGAGAAGTAAAACACACACCATTGATAGGTCATCTTCTTCCGCTGGGTTATTATTTTTAGATGATACAAACTTGCATTAGGACAATGGCTGAGAAGTAATCTTGAAGACAAAATTAACTGCAGCTGCAGGAGTCTGGTACAGATTACAAAACACTGCCTTGTGCGTTTCCTGTTAAATGTCTCTTTTAAGAGGCATTTTGTGTATGGAGACTCATATTGTTCAGGACACTGTGATCTTAAATTGTCAGCTGCTTCTTCTTCTTCTTCTTCTTCTTCTTCTTCTTCTTCTTCTTCTTCTTCTTCTTCTTCTTCTTCTTCTTCTTGCCCGCACTATGATTTTGGAGCTATGAAGGCCTTTGCCTTGAAAATAATATTTATGATTATTGTTTAGATAATACGTGCCTGTGAGCTTAAATCAAGGAGTCCTATCAAATGTTCTGTATGGATTGTGCCTACAATCTACCAAAGGAATCAGAACAAAATCCATGTTGTTTTCAATATCCCGTGGATATATTATTTTATTACTCAAGATTTTTTAAGTAATCTGTTATGGACCACTGGGTTCAGGGAGTCCCACTCTAACCACTTAGCCACACTACTATACTTGGTTAATCCTGGTATGGCAAGCCAAGGAGTGTTCAGTGTGGTGAGGGTTAGGAATCCTGCCTGGACTCAAAACCTTCCAACACTCTTGTCCAACCTGATTAAGCAGTGCATGTACAGTGAAATTGGCTGAGCCTCCCTCCCTCCCCCCAAAACACCATCTCACTAAAAAACCACTCAATCTCATTTCATGCAATTAAAGGCAAACAAGAGGCATGTGGCCAGTCTGCTGCAAGAACTATCTCCCCCACAGATAAGGTGTCAACTGTGCTATATTCCAAGTAAAATACAAATATTCCTTCTTCATCACAGAGTAATATGTCAGGTCAGGAGCTTCCTGCTGATGGAAGAAACAGGGTGAAACTTTCCATCTAATCCTTTCTTCAGCAACTCTGTGCCTAGGCCAAGTTCACTAGCATCTGTTTGGTGGTGGTGGTGGGGGGGTAAAGGACAGATTTAGGTTTGGAGCCATCAGACTAGGTGCTTCCCCCAACATAACATTTAGAGTATCACAGGCCCATTGGGCAAACTTGTGGCCAATGAACGAACTTTTGCTAGCATGCACACTCTACAAAAGTCTCAGAGGACTTGTGATGGAGGATTTAGATAGCACAGTATCTAGCCAGATCCAAAAAAGGACCTGACTTGCTTTTTATTCAGAGGAACAGGCCATTATGGTTCATTCTTTAGCGTTCCACAATTTAACTTCTAGGGGTTAGAGATTTGTTCATCCCCCACCCCATGATGGAATGACCCAAAACATACAATTTCATTTCTGTTGGGTCTATGCTGTCTTTTGAGGTCTGAGTTCATCAAGTCAGCATAGCCCCATTTTCTGCTTTTTCACACAGCTGTCATTTAGTGGGCCACAATGGCTTTCCTCTTCTTTTTTTAAAATTAAGTAAAGTAAGTGACTTATCAAAAAAGCAATGCATCAAATTAGGGTGGTATTACAATTGTGCTGCATCAATTAGGGAAATATTTAAAAAGGAAAAGATGAGTACTGTAATATGTAAAGATGAGTACTCCCTTTTAATGTCACCTGATACATCACATGGTTGTCCCCTCTGATAACGTTGCCCGTAGCTCATTTTCGGTGAATGAACCATCTGTACAGCTACACAATGGGATATTAGAAACCCACCTAAACATATGAAACAAACAATAAACAAATCAGATTATCCTAGCCCTGTATCAGAAAGGAGTGGGCCAACTCCTAATGAGGCAGGATAGGTTGATCTAAGTAGAAACACAAAAGGATGACATAATTTGGTTCAAACCCAACCATGCCAAGAGCGATCCAAATGCCAACCTATAGACCCATCTGGACAGGCCCTAAGTCTGCCTCCCCCTATGTTAGACTGCTTACCACCAATATAAGTAGGTGAATAAACTAAACTAATTTGGCACACATCATAAGAAGCCCAATTCTGTCTACAATGCAAATAGTTTAGGAAGGACTGGTGAGAGTCCTCAAAAAAACAGAGGACATGTTGCAGCTAAGATTCTCAACAGGAGTGATCTTGAGGCAGTGCTTCCACAAATGTTCCCCTAGAGAAGCCCCATTGATATAGCTGGTAAGCTGCGCAAGAGCTTGGGTATTGCTGTGCTCTTGGGCATATATCCCAGACCTTCCCAGGGACTTGTGTCTTCTGTCAGTACGAAAAAGCTTCGCCTTTAAAGATCATTTGATCATTCCAGAAGAGAACATGCATGTCTTCATAGATCACTAAGCACAGAGTTGTAGTGGAGCCAGGGTTCCCGTGGTCAGTGCCACAGGGCCTTCTGACTAGGAGGAACCTGATACACACCCCCCCACCACCTCCCATGCAAGCTTGTAGCTGTAATCCCACCTCTTCTTCTGGGTACAATTATGGGGACTGTCATGATCAGGGTTTATCAGGGTTTATTGGTGTGTCACTGATTCTATAACCTCACCCCCTTTACAGTTTAGTGCAGCGTTGGTGAACCTATGGCACTCGGAGCCCTTTCTGTGGGCACCCAACATCACCCCTTCATAGCCACTTGTATTCAGGTTAAATTGCTGTATTGGCATTTTGCGAAAAATTAGTGGGTTTTGAATTGCAGTTTGGTCACTCGGTCTCTAAAAGGTCCGCCATCACTGGTTTAGTGTGATGCAGTTCACAAAAGCTTATGCCAAATCAAACCTATAACGTGCCACAAGGGTCTTTCTTGTCTCTGATCCAACAAATTAACATGGCTGCCGTTGTGGACATCAGCACCTAAAAGGCTTTGTTAAAGGATCACCTTTCTCTCCTTCCCTTTTCATCAACAAACTCAACCTCCTCACTTGAGTCTTCATCTCCCAGCAGCCTACAGTGGCCAATATACATAATGGTAAGGAATGATGGGGCTTCTGGACCAAAACATCCCAATCTGAATTTATTCGTTTAATTTATTTAAAATATTTTACCTTGCCTTTCTTTTTGAAAAAGGCTCAAGGCGTCTTACAACATTGAAGGACAATATTTAAAGTTGAAGACCATGAATATACAACGGTTGCTAATAATATTAAAGACAGTATTTAAAGCTATGGACAATGAGTGTAAAGAGGCATCTTATAGCACCAAAAAGCAATATTAAAACTAAAAATAATAAGTAAACAAATTTAGAAAACAAATACTACCCTGAGAATTGGAGAACACAAAAAATGGAAAACACAAGTAGTACTACAAATCCAGTACAAGCAGTCATACATAACAATCCATCGGGGGAGGGATCACAAAACAGGTACTTAATTACTGAGGGAAAGCTTGCCTGAATAGAAAGTCTTTGCTTGCTTGTGGAAGGACAGCAAACATGGGACAAGTCTGGCCTCTTTTGGCAGGGAGTTCCAAAGGTCTGGGGGCAGCAACAGAGGTCCTCTCCTGTGTCTCGACCAGATGCAACTGTGAAAGTGGTGATCACTCCAGAAGAGGCCTGAAAGGCATCTCATGAACTTAGCACCTGAGCTGACTCAAAATGGGAGATACATCCTTTGAGAGCTTTTGGACCCAGGCCATTTAGGTCTTTTTGAACTGGACTCCAAAATGGATTGACAGACAATGGAGGACCTGTAATAAGGGTGTGATCCATGTAATCAGTAGACATGGGCACGACTTGGCGAAATTGCCGTTTCCGTTTTCGGATATCGTTTCCGTTACGTAACGGAAACGGTAACGACAATTAAGCTGTCAGAACTCGAACTCGAAGCGAAAAAAGAAAAATTTGGTCTGATTTGTCATTGTCGTTCCTGGCATCGCGCGGTGATCGTGCGATGCCAAGCGGCACAGAAAAAAAGTTTTAAAAAATAAAAAAAACCCGATTCCTGGCCAAAAAAGCAGGCGAAAATATGCCTGCCTGAGGGCACCTACCAGAGGGGTGGTTTCTGGGGGGGGGGCAGCCTTCCCCCCCTCCTGTCCTGGGCTGCTGGTACCGGGCTGGGAGGGGGCATCCTCGGCGTCTCCATTTGCCATGCGGTGTGGGGGGATCCAAAATGGCGTCCGCAATATTTTTTTTTGAAATTGTGGTCCAAAAAACCACCAAAGCACCACAGAAACACGCGAAAATTAGCTATTTTAAATGCTTGAATTTTTACAGTAGCAGCAGTGGGTTTTTTATAGCAGTAAAAGGTCGCACTGATTTTATTTTATTTTATTTTTATTTTTATTTTTTTACACCTGCGCAATGATGGGCTGGCCATGGGATGGGACCATGCAAATTTTTGGACCCATTCTACCAATCGCATGGCCAGGTTTTGACTGACACTTCTGGATGTGCAAGAGGGCATAAAAAGGTGAGGCACTCCCAGAAGAGTCGCAGTCCGGGCTTGGATATGGGTGGGAGAGGGCTGTGTGTAGCTGGCTGCTGTGCTAGACTAGTTTCGATTTCGCGGAGCCTTTAGATTTCATTTAGGCAGGCAGGGAGGGAATTGATTCAATTGAATTTTTAGGAAATAATAATAATTCCTTTCATTCTCTGTCTGCTGTGGGGAATAGCAACGCAGTTTATTCTTTTTTATTCTCCTGCAGTTTGTTAGGATTTCTTTTCTGATAGTGCTTCAAAGGGGGGGAGGTTTGAGTGGGAGGGGAGGTGTGGATTTATTTTAAAAATTTCATTTGCTTGGTGGCAAGCCAAGGTCCTTTCATACCCTGCCTGCAGCTCTGCTGTGGGTGCACTGCCCACTTTGTTTGCAATAAAAATTGCAATTGCTTTATTCGATGCAGTCTTGTGCAGCAAGTCAGTTTAAAGTGTTTTCCGCCTGCTCTGGGTCATTGCGGGACCCGTGCCCACCGCCCGTGTGCCCGCCGCCCGTGCGCCCACGCGCCTGTCCCTCCCCCTGCCGCTGCCGCCGCCCGCCCATGCCCCCCGCCACCCCGCCCGCCGCCTAGGGCGCAAAACCACCTAGCGCCGGCGGGACGCCACTCGCTGGGACGTCAAATCGCGTGAAATCGCGGTGGTAACGACAAACGACAAACGACACGACGAAACGACAAATTTTTAAAAAATTCACGAAAAACGGAAACGAGCCGAAACGGACCCGTCCCGAAAAATGACAACTCGAAAAAAAAAATTCTGGTCGTGCCCATCTCTAGTAATCAGCCCCAGTCAGCAGTCCGTCTGCTGCATTTTGAACCCATTGAAGTTTCCTGCCACTTGCCATTGGTAGCCCCACATAGAGCATATTACAGCAATCCAGATGGGAAGTAATTAGGGTATGTGTTGCAGTGGTCAGAACAGGTCTCTCAAGAAACAGATGAAGCTGGTGCACTAGTTCTAATTGTGCAAATTAGTACACACCTTGCCACTGCAGAAGCTTGAGCATCAAGGCTCAAGGATAACTCCAGAAGCACCTCCAAGCTGTAGATCCCCTATTTCCATGGGAGAGTAATCCCATCCAGAACAGGCTGGATCTCCCTTCCAACTGACCAGAAGCACCTCTGACTTGTCTGGATTAAGTTTCATTTTGTTCAACTCATCCAGTCCTTTAGTGATATCAGAGTCTGATCTAAAGCCAAAGTAGCTTCCTTGGATTTAGGTGGAAAGGACAGCTACAGAGGGAGTCACCTGACATCAAATCCCAAACTCTGGATAATCTGTCCTAGTGGTTTCATGTAGCTCTTTATTCAGACAAGAGAGATCAGATAGAAATATGGAATAGACTCGATGCCTTTTGGAATTAAAATGTTTTTTTTAAACCTTAATTGTGCTGTAACTTCTGTTTAGAAGATGTCGAAGCCAAAACAGAAAAGGGGTCAGCATGAAAATTTCAGGGATCATGCTGATTCTGAGCAGAAATGTTGGCCTCAGTTTGGAACAGCATTGAGTGTACTTAAGCCTTTTGATTTCAAGAGCTTAAGGGTGCTTAACTGTGTGTTGGACGCAGGCCACCAAAAGCTTCAACATGCATTTGTGCCTCGGAATATGGACACCACTCGCAACTTATAGCCAACCCGCCACTCTCACGCACACTTTTCTAACATTCTCATGTTGTACTTGGTGGGCAGCTGACTGTAGGTTTCAGAATACACGACGTGACTATTATCTAACACTTGGATCCAAAAATGTATTTCTGTTTTGGAGTGGGGGTGGGGTGGGGTGGAGGATAATGGAAGAAATCCCCCCCCCCCGCACACACACACCTCCCACCACACCATAAAGCAGGGAAGCCTTTAGGCACTTTCCTTTGGCCGCTTGCTCTTCATTAATGACTCCATCCTGGAGACATTATTCAGACAGAAACCTTCATTGTGGAGTCAGACAATAAGACTCACTCCTGCTCAGATTTACATGTGTACTTAATTTTTTTAAACCCCAGTGAGTCATTGGGGACATCGGGGAGCATGAGATCAGGGTCTGGGCTGTAGTAATGACTTTTGTAAATGTTTTGCCTTGGGAAAGGCCTTTGAAACTCGACTGATCTTTTTATACCCGCACAGGTCCTTATTATAGGAGAGTCCTAGTATAATCCTTAGGTCGGCCCAGGTGGGTCACTCCTGGTGTTCTCATCTGGCCTACAGCACCACAACTGGCCACTCCCTGAACTAGTTCTGCAGAATCGGGTGGCTGCTGCAACCAGGAGGGTCTTCGCCACCTTCGCCCTATGTTCCTGTTGCATCACTTCCTGGAGAGGAGGATTGGCCGTAGCAATATGTGTCTTAGGGCGTTTATACAGGACCCCTAAGCTCCACTGCAAATGGCTCCCAGCTCCGGAGCTTAAAAATGTTTCCCCACCAGCTCCGGAGCTAACAGAAAATTAAGTGCGACCCCGCCCACCTAAGCGCGACCCAGCGCAGCTTTCAAGTTCCTGCTCTGGGAGAGTGAAAAATTTTGATGCGGAGAGTGTCGGGCTCTCCTCACTTCTTTTTTTTGCCTCCCACCCCTTTAAGAGGAACCAGGAAGTGACAGGGGCTCGGAGCAACTTCCACCAGCACCGGATGTAAGGCTTTTTTGCCCCGTTTTAAGGCTTTTTTCCCCCTCCCTCCCCTCATGCAGACAGAAGCAAGGAAGTGCGGAGTGGTGGGGAGGAAGGAAGAGCAACGAACCCCCAAGATCTCTGGTCAGAATTTAAGGGGCCAGCGGATCTTAGGGGTCGTGTGAAAAGGCCCTTCATTGCTTCCTGTTTAGATTACTGCAGTGTGCTCTGCATGGGAGCTAGTCAGGAAGTCTACTCTGAAACGCAACAAATGGCAGATGCAGTGGCCAGTCTGGTTGCTTCCTGGGGTGTGCTTTGTTGACTGTATCATATCAACCCTGTTGCATTGAATTCCAGTTTGTTGCTAGGCATAATTCAATTTTTAAAATAATCTATAAAGCTTTTCTTCAGGCTGCGATACTTGAAGTAGTACAGTATTGTTCCATGTACAAGACTATATTTTTACTTAAATTAGACTAAAAATTGGGGGTCATCTTATACATAGAAGTAAGCCGAGGAGCAAAGCACGTGGTTGAGAACTGTAATTTGGGGTTGGAAGGGGGGGTCTTATGCATGGGAGCATCTTATAGCTAGAAAAATATGGTACCTCCTTTCATAGAACATGCCCGTATGTATCACATTCTTCAGAGGGCCTGGCATATATCCCACCACCAAGGTAAGCTAAATTAGAAGAAGTGGGGACATTGCATAAGGCTGCTTTTCAGGGGCTGCATTGGGACTATGGAAAGTTAGAGTAGATCTATCTGGTTTTAATTGTAGGTGGACAGTTACAGGAATCCAGTTGCACTTGGCCTTTGCATTCTTATACTGTAGCATGTAATTACTTCTCCTTTTTTGCTTTTCTTCTGTAAGATTGTAGTTTCCTATTCTTAATCTCTTTGGATGATATTGTTTTTAAAATTGTATATCACCTTCTGGGCCTCTTTAAGGTCAAAAGGTGACACAGTATAAATAAATGAAAACCTTGCCCCCAAAGAGATGCCATTTATATATTTGTACAATAGGCAGAGCTTGAAAAAGGTTACTTTGTGGGGCTTCCAGAGTGGTGCAGAGAGCATAGCCACTGGAAGAGAATCCTGGGAGATTCGGGAAAGTGTAATCCGAAAAGCAACCTTTCCAAACTGAAATAAGCAGGTCAAGATGTTAAAAGCACAAGGCAGAAATTTTCCCAGAGATGCTACTTCAGACTTCGATGGTAGGATAGGGAGAAAAACTTCCTCGGAACTCTTTGGACCAGGTCCCCAGCACAGAACAAATCCCCTTCGTCACCATGAATGAGGAATGATCTATACGTTAAAATGGGTTGATACACCTTGTATTGCAATGGCAAAGTTAACTGCACCAATCAAGCTGTCTTATTATTTGCTACCGTAAGAGGCTCCGTGTCCTTTTTATGCACAAGGAAGGGGGAAATTCTGCTTTTCTGGATGAGCTGGGGGTGGTGGTGGAATATATTTTGTACTGTGGCTCTAAAGTCCCCCAGAAAGTATGACTACTGTGGCCATCAGCTGTGACCAATGGTGAAGTATGAAAGGATCTGTAACTCTACAAACATCTGGAGGGGACAGATGCCCTCTCCCTGCCCTCAGAGAATCCCCATTTGACTCCCCCTTTAAAATTATTTATTTTTACCCTGCCCTTTTCCTTGGAAAAAGGACCCAAAACACACAGAAAAACACAGGTAACTGGGAATGGGCACCTTATGAAAAATGACATGCTGTTTTGTCATTTCATAAGTTTACAAAATATTACAAAACAAAACAAAACAGCAAATATTGTGTCATCAAGAAATGAAATGAAACACCATTTTGGGGGGGGGGAATGAAATGATTCGTCTTAGAGGCAAGAAGCCTCTTGATCCAGTTTTATTTTTAAACTGATTTGTTTTCCTTCCTCCCCTCCCACGCCTGAGCTGTTACTTCTCTGATCTTGATCTGCCTGTCTGCAGCAAGCCAGGAGCTGAGCTCTTCCCTTCCCTTTTCTGTGCTGGCTGTCTCTGTATCTGAAAGTTGATTTAAAGTTTAAACTGATTGTTTTCCTTTCCTGATTAAGTAGGACTATGGAGGGTTTTTTAAAGTATTTTCCTTCCTTCCCACACTGATCAGCTGTTGAGCTTATATCTGTCCAATCTGTCCATGCAGCAGCTAGCACTTGGGTTTCCTGCTTGTTTACAGAGGGTTTTGTTTGAAAGCAAATTGATTTGAAGGTTTAAGGAGCATCTTTGATTTAGGGCAATTGGCTCCCTGTTAAATAAAAAAAGGAAAGCTCTCCAATTATTTATAGCCTTACAAATCATTTTGTTTGGTGATTAAAATTCTTTTTAAAAATCCATTATTAATGAAACAAACAAAATGAAGACTGAAATGAAATGAAATGAAACATTTTATTTCCTTTTCTTGCCCGTCTGTACAGGTAACATATGAGACAACAATTTTTTGTTGTTGTTGTTGTTTCGTACAGTTGTGACCAACGCTTGTGACCCCATGTCCATGGAGTTTTCTTGGCAGGAATACTGGAGTGGCTTGCCAGTTCCTACTCCAGGCGACTACAGCACCTGGTATTCCCTGGTGGTCACCCATCCAAGTACTAGCCAGGCCTGACCCTGCTTAGCTTCCGAGATCAGGTGAGATTGGATGAGCTCAGGGCATTTAGGTTATCTGTATTTATGGTCCTTCACCCTTTGAATGAAGTAGTTTTGCTGCTTCCTCCTTGACAGTCTCAGCTTGATGCACATCCCCTTCTTCCTTAAAGACTTGAAAAGCTCTTTTTAAAAAATACTCCAACTCCCCTAGTATACCTGGTAAAAAGGATGCTTATTCTGTGCTCTGCTCACCTTTCCTTCTCCTGTCCAACTATCAGCACTGGTAGGCCATGATGGTATCTTCCCATTCTCTCGTTCTCAGTAGCTGGGAAAATCAAGCAAACAAACAAGAAAAAAGCCACGTGGTCCTTGTACACAATCTGAAATCAAGGGAAGATGATACGTTTGCTAGACCACCAAGAAAATCACAAACATAGCCTAGCTTTTGGCTCTGCGTGGGTCTTCATCAGAAGAAAACTGAAGACATTCAGGTACATTGAACTCCATGTAGTCAAATCTTCCATAGACAGGTACCTCCCACAGAGGGACAGCTCGCTGTACTGGGGGCATAATTGTGATAGGTGTTGCCCAAGACAGCTGGAAGATGCAATGTTAAGGAAGGATGGTGTAGACTGAACAATCATTTTTGCAATCATGTATATCAGCCCACATAGCCTCAGTCTGCATTGTCTTTAAATTGTATGGGGACAAATGTTCCTTTACGTTGCTTTTGCTGGCTTTTTGTTGATTGAAATTGCACTTTCATGATTTTTTAATATGAAATAGGATTCAATGACTCACGTGAATATGCCAACTGAGTTCAGTGATGCATGCAAAAGGCAGTGGTATGAAGCCTGTGTGTTTGATTGTGATGAGTGATGCACATATGATAATCACCATTTCATGTTGTCATAATTGCATAACGAACATAGTTCATACACAGATGCCTGTATGTACACCTAGAATGTCTTCATTCCTAAAGACATACTTACTGGAGAATAAGGGTGGGCAAAGTGTTGCCTTCTGGATGTTGTTGGACTCCATTTCCCATCAGCATTAGGCAACATAGCTGGTGGCAAAGGATTATGGAGTCTGTAGTCCAAAAAACATCTGGAGTTGACAAGTCTCACTCTAGTATCAGCAACATCTACAGAAGTTAATCAAGCAAAAATTATTTGAGTAACAGACCTGCTGCCACCTGACCTGAAAGAATTAAAATGTAAAATAATGAATGATAAGCAATTCTTTCCATCATTGTTAAAATGACTAATCATGGATATTGTTGAGGCTTTGTGGCAGATGGCTTCAAAGGCTCCCCACCATAAATGATCTCCATGAGAAGTGGAGCTACTGGACAATGCCAAGAGATACATTCTTGTATTGCTTAGAGCACATCTTAGAAATTTCATATCTTGGACTACTCACCATACAAGAGTGGGAAGCACAGTTAAATAAAAGAGAGAGAGAGAGAGAGAGTAACTTTTCCAAGATCTGTAGTAGAAGAGAAAGGGAAAACTATATTAAAATAACAGATTTAAATTTAGTAAGTTATTCAAACAATTTCTGTTAACTACTTTCCTATTCTGAAAACAGATGTTGGGGTTTTATTCAGTCATGTTAGTCAGGCTGCATGGCAACTATCTGCCATTTATTCCCTTCAGAATAGTTCCACTGATCAAAGGGTTGTAATCAGGCTGTGATGCACAGATTAACCAGAATGAACCTCGGCCAGGATCCTGTAAGAGCATGGGCCTGTGAATTTCCACACACCCTCGCACACACTATCTCAGAGTAATTAGCTTCTCCATGACCTCAATGACCTTCTGCTTCTATGGTATTACACTTGTTGCCCTCGGAAACTGCTGAAGAGTGGGTTTCAGGGAGGCAGTTCTGACCTGCTTAGGCAGTGTGTCACCCTCTGCTCCTCCTCTGAGCAACAAACTGGTTGCCAGCTCACCTCCTTCTGCAAACCTCTGCCATGCCTTCTCACAAGTGACACATGCACAGCTTCAGACACAAGATGAAAGCTAGTGCAGTAGTTAGATTTTGGGAGTAGGACCTCTGGAAATCCAACTCCTAGTCCTCAATGACCTATGAAACTCAATTTGTCGGGCCAGTCAGCATCTCTGCACCTGATCTACTTCACAAGGTTCCTGAGACGAAAAGGTAGGTGGTAGGAGAGGCGTCCTTGACCTGACTGACATAAAAGGCAGCCTTTAAAAAGAACTGGCGTGTGTGTTGGTTTATTGTCTGAGGGCTTCCTCCTCTACCATCTCTTAACTGATATTAGAAAAGCAGAGATCTCTGCAAAGAGAGATTGATCTTGGCCCAAAGAAAGAGATGTTGGATCCCATCCATGGGCGTAGCTAGAGTTTGGAGTGCCCGGGGACAAAGTCAGTTTTTTTGAGCCCACTTCCTCCCCCCAACTGTGTCTCACTCACCCAGCAAGGGGGGGGGGCAGAATCTGGGGGAACCGTGGGGGAGGGGAAGAAGGGTCTCTCCTTCTCATGCTCTCTTTGTGGGTCTCCTTTCCATTTAAGGCTCTCCTGTGCAAACCACACAGCGTGCAGATAGTGCCAAGCAAGCAATTTTCCCCCAGGCATCACCTCTGTAGCACACTTCCCCCTCCTTCTTTCCCCTGGCTAAGGCTTGGCAATCGTTAGCCCGGAGAAAGGAGGAGAGGGAAGCAGACATTAGGGTTTTTTTTTCAAGCAGCACCTCCGTCGCATGCTTCCCTCTCCTCCTTTCCTCAGGCTAACGATTGCCAAGCCTTAGTGGGGGGTGGGAGAAGGAGAAGGGGGGAGCAATCAATGGAGGTGCTGCTTGGGTGGGGGGGGAATACCTGCTTCCCTCTCCTCCTTTCCCTTGACTAAGGATCGCCAAGCCTTAGCAGGGCAAAAGGAGGACTGCTGGTGATATGACACATGGCTTCCTCCTCTTGCCCCCCCCCTCCAGGCACCCCCAGATTGCTACTCACCCTGGGGCAAATGTACTCTTCTGCCCTTCCCTAGTTACTCCAGTGCTCCCATCTACCGCTCTGGACAGCTGCTTGTATCATGAGCAGGCATAAAGTTGGGAACCCCTGGTAGAGCCAAACTCCATGGCTTTGGACTTGTTCTGGTTCTTCCAACCAAAGCTCATGAAACAAAGCCTGGACTTCGGGCAAGTTCCTTAAAGGCTGTAGAGTTTCCAGAAAAGAAATGAATCTGGTAGTCAGCCCACATCCCTGTTTGTTATCCATCTCAGACCTCTGTTTGCATTGGGGGGGGGTAGTTTTAAAGAACAAAGCATATGCAGGATACAATAAGGGGGAATCACTGGGATTTGTGGTCCTTCTTGGGGGAAATGCTGGGGACCAAATGGACATTTGCAAAAGCATGAAGTGGTGCAGTAGATATTCAAAGTGCGGGTGAGGATCACATCCTGGCGGTGAAGGGTCCAACATAATTGGAAAGCATCATACTGGACTAGGGAAGGGTGATGTATATGTGCCCGAGGGCATGTTTACAGGAGTGTGGGTATTGTGGGGTGGGATTCTGACAAAAAAAACCTACCAGTTTAAACCTTGTGTTTCTGACAGAGCTTCGGACTTGAGCATTGACCAGAGTGAGGCTGTTGCCTTCCCCTTCACACATCCACAAGAACACTCCCGGCAGTGGGAAAATTCCACTTTGGACTACAAGACCCAGGATCCTTAGTACCACATATAGAACTGCATATCTAGAAGAAACCCCAAAGATCCTCAAGTCCAGCAGTCAGCAGGACCTCTAGTTATACTCTCTGGAGGAGTCATTTGTAGTCCAGAAAGGAACTCTCTCATCTTTGGAGTAAGTGGAACATTGTTCGCACCTGAACAATGGGTTTAGCAAGCTGAAGAAAACCCACCTAGAGCGAGGTCTTGGCTACCCTAAGAGGAAGCGTGACAGTCTTGATCCCGGTTCCTGTTTGGAACTGTAAAATAGAGTGTTTATATGGCTGCATTCCTGTTAGGGGGCTACAAGATGAGCAGGTCCCTTCTATATATCATGCTGTCTCTTACTTCAGCAGCTGAAGATAAAGAATCCACTAAGCATCCAAATAGAGCTAGAAAACTGAGGCGGCCTGTTACTAAGCAATAATCCTTCCCCCTCCTCTGCAAATTGCTCATAGGACTTGTTCAAAAGCCAGGCTCTTGAAGTTCCACAGCTAAAAGCAGATGGAGTCTTAGCAGTGTGACTTCTTAAGACTCTGGAGGTGCTAGCAGAGGGCAGAGACAAAAAAACTCTCAGGGTAAAGGAATGCAAAACACCCCACCCAGAAAAGCAGGTCCTGATCAAAGGCAAAAGGCAAAGGCAAAAAGGAAAGGTATTTCAGCACTTGCCAGCCAGGGCACTTCATGAAATGAAGCAGGTGGCTTAAAATGAGGCCAAAGGCCGGTATCCTGAAAGCCTCAAACCCTCCTTAGGACCAGAAGCTTTACTGAAAATGAGTGCCCATCAATTATAAAGCAGGGAAAAATGTCCTAATAACACCATACAAGTTATTGATATAATTTTCTAAACAAGGTTGGCAAAACTGAACATTTTAAATGTCTGAACAGTTAATCTATTAGCAATGACACACAAAACGCACACTAACACACCTGGGGGGAAACAGCCACCAGACATACTCACAAAAATGAAGGAAAGGTAACACTTTATTGTTGCCTCCTATATGGTCACTATATTTGCTGCAAAGGTAGCAAATTATATCTCCAGGGTGTTGTTGCCCTGGGGCCCAACACGGAGAGTATCTGATGCCATCATTCATGAACACAAGGGACCAGGTGGACTTTTTCTAATTCATTAATAATTTGGCCATAGCAAACTTGTTAACCTTTAAGGTGCTATACAAGATTCTTTGCTGCCTTCATGGTAGGCATGGTTGCTATTTAGCAGTGGTGGCTGCTGCCCCAGAGGACTGCTATGGCACACTGGGAAGGCATCTCCAGGGGGGGGGAATGCTTGTTTGCTTTGGAATACTTCTGCAATGTGTTTATTTGACCTTCCTCAGCCTCACATCGTCTAGATCAGTGGTGCCCAACTTTGGTGGCTCAGATGTTCTTGGAGTAAAATTCCCAGAAGCTTGCACTACTCCCTGTGCTGGCCAGGATTACTGGGAGTAATCGTCCAAGAATATCGGGGGAACCCAAGGCTGAGGACCACAGCTCGGGATGTTGTTGGGCTATCACTCCCATTATCAGTAGCCCAGCTTTCAAGACAGCTGTAGTCCAAATCATACGAAGGGCCCCAAACTAAGAAAGGTGTAGTACCTGGAAACACTTTAGGGTCCTTTTTTCTTCCTTGCTTCTTTCCAACCAATGATGGATTGGTCTGCTTCTTTCTCTTACCTTTCCAAAGAGGATTGCAGCTGGTCAACACACACTCCTACAAGGAGACAACCAAGGCATGGAATAACTTGGCGCTTGTCTGTGAAGATTCTCAGTCATCCAGATGTGTTTAACTGGGAGTTGAGTCATGGCTACTGGACTTCTTTTTTGAGAGATAGAAATGTTTCACTGTTCATCCAAACAGCTTCATCGGTCTGAATACAGCTAGTGCAAGAGACCTTCTTATGGTCAGCTTGACCTCTTGTCCCCTGGTCTGAATGGCTCATAAAATGAACAAAGCCTGAATAGGCTCGTTAGGGAGACATTAGTGTCCATGGCCTTAAGGTAAACAATGGCCTAAGGTGCTGAAACCCATCAAGAATGGGTCGTTAGCTGTGACCTGGTGGTGAAGGCTCCTTGATTTGCCTGGGTACTTTGGAAAGTACAGCCTGATAAGTAGCAGATAGACTATGCCGGAGCCCACCACCTCTGTTGAGGGAGGGATTTTCAATGCTAACATGAATGGCTTCCCTTACTCCTCTCTCAAACCACCTCTCTTCTTTGTCTAATATGTGTACATCCTCATATTTGAAAGAGTGGCCTTTTTCCTTCAAATGGAGGTGTACTGCTGATTCTGGTCCTGAGCTGTTACCTCTCCTATATTGGGCCATTCTTCTGTTTAATGGCTGTTTAGTTTCTCCAATGTAGAGGTCTGAACACTCTTCACTGCATTGGACTGCATATACTATATTGCTCCTTTTATGGTTTGGTATCCGATCCTTTGGGTGGACAAGTCTCTGCCTTAGTGTGTTAATGGGTTTGAAATAAACAGGTGTTAAACACCACAAGTCACGTGGAATAAAGGCTGGCTCAAACACCTGCAGATCTAAAACTGGTTTGAAATCCTAAGCAACCATATTTGACAGTTTGGAAATGCTATATATATATATAGAGAGAGAGAGAGAGAGACGAAGGTGCGTTTAAAGTTATAGAATAGATTATAAGAAGGCGTGTAAATATGCTCTGCTTCGATCCAGTTGTAGAGGATCGGGATGGATGCAAGAGAAGGGTGACTGTGTATCCCTCTTTTTGTGATTTCACTGGACTCTTGTTATTTCGAAGTCAAAGCCCACCGTGTTTTCATAGCTCACTGCGCAGGCAAGAGAAAGGTCGTGCCGATTAAGCACCATTGAAAACATTGGGACTTGCCGCGCGTGTTTCCTTGGAAGTAAATCCCACTGTGTTCTGTGGGTCTTCCTCAACGTGCTTAGAATTGCATCCTGACAGGGACTGTTTGGCCGCAAAGCGTCTCACCTGCACTGACCCCTTGTGGTAGGAGCTGGAAGGTCCGCTAAAATATCTAACTTGAACCAAGTTCCTCAACTCCTTCTGGAACTGAACGGGAGAAAGGCGGGCAGGGGAGTCCGATGGCGCCTGGAACAATAAGCTCGCGACCGCACGCCAATCACTCTTTCGTCTCTTGACCTACCTCGCAGGGTTGTTGTGAACATAAAGGGAGGAGAAGATGCAAGTACATCGGGTAACTTCCTGATTACTGTACCTCCTCTGCCCCAGAACGCCAATACCGGAGCCTTCAAGGATGCGAATTTCACCCCTTTGTTAAGGCCAGTATACGAGGCCGCGCCGCGCCAGGCTAACCTATTTGTCCCTTCCATTCCGTGCCGTCTGTCTTGAATGGCAGTCACTTTCTAGGAGCTCAGAGAAAGATCTTTGGCTTGCTCTCCTGCTAGTCTTTTTAACGGCACATGCTAAGGACCGCTTGTGTGCCCATCTTCTAAGCTGACAGTTTCAAAAGGACTGGCTTCGCCACTCACCCGGCTGCGAGGCTGCTGCGCAAGGGGAGAGAATGTTCCCTTGCCCTGATCTGGCACCCCCTGGCATCTCCCGACGAGATCAAAGCGAAGGGACCCCTCTGTGGCAGCGCTCTAGGACCAGAACCTATATAAGGGCTACTGACTCAGGTGTACCTGTTCAAAATATCCCATGAACCTCGCCCTTGCTAGATTCTGCTGTCGCTGTTCCTTTTCTTTTTGGAGGGGAGGGGGGAGTGTGCAAACCTGGAAACCCGTTGAAAGCAGATAACAGGCACAAAAAACGGTGTGCAGCTGAACGTTACATTTCGGTGCAACATCCGACTCTGATAAACTGTCCTGCCCAACCTCACAGGCAGGGTTATTGTGTGGAACGGTAACGTGATTTAGGAGTAGTCTTTTGAATACTGCAAAATGCGATATTAATGATACATCTTTCACTTACTTACTTACTTACTTACTTACTTACTTACTTACTTACTTACTTACTTATTTATTTATTATTCAGTGCGATTTATATATCACCTACCGGGCTACTAGGACCACTCTTTTGCCCCTTTCTTAGGATATATTTATTTTATTTCGTAAGTAGGATATGAAATGTCTAACAGAAGAGGAGGCATAGAACATCTAGATCAATTAGTTTTGTATAAGAATATATTCTCCCTTTTTCTGGTGCTCTAGTAGGTATGTAGGTCTGCTCACGCATAGGCAGTTCTTTCGGTCTCCGTGTCCATCCATCCGTCCATCCATGCACCTATCTATCCATCTCACATCTGTGCCTTTTCCAAACTCTAGTGAACCTCTGCTGCCTAGATGCTCTAAGCACATCTCGGAAGCTAAGCAGGGTCGGCCCTTGGATGGGCGACCACCAGGGAATACCAGGTGCTGTGGGCGCCTGGAGCAGGAACTAGCAAGCCACTCCAGTATTCCTGCCAAGAAAACTCAATGGACATGGAGTCACGAAGAGTTGGTCACGACCGTAAGGACACAACACACAGCGTGAACCTCTAAGGCACCCCAGTCTCAGTGATAAGTCACCTGCTTGATTATTGAAAAGCAACCCCCTTGCCTGAACTCAGCGGGAGGTATTTCCAAATAATCTTAAATAGGGTCTACCAAAGTAGATCCACCCCATCGCCAAGTCACATGTCCGCCCGGGCCCCTCTGCGTTTCGGTTGGTGTTTTCAGGGAGGCAGATGTGGGCTGCTTATCTGTTGCCAGGTTCGACCCTGGGAGGGTTCTTTAAAATAATACCAATAAAAACCACCTCTGACAACATACCAGCCACGCGAGTTGTCAGATAAAGCGAGTGGGCACGATCTAGCGCAAGTTCAGCCCAGACGGGGCCCAAGAGAAATCGTGTGCACTTAGGAAACCCCGCCGAGTTCATTCCCAAAGGGAAGGGCCCCTCAAGGCCCAGCCTTAACTGGCGCCGGTCTCCGCGGCAGAACTTCTGAGAGGAGTCGGGAGAACGCTGGCTGCTCTTGGCAAGCCGTGGGAATTTCCAGCTTCGCGGCGGCTCGATCGTTCCCGTTGGTGACGCTGCCTGTGGAACAGAGGGGGCCCTATGTGGCAAAGATGATTCCTTTCCGTCCTTCGGATGTTTAGGTTCTCCGGGAGGAAGAGGAGGAGGAGGAGGAGGAGGCGGCCCTGGCAGATCTGAACGCTTCCTCGAAAACTTCCCAACGTCTTTCGCGGTGAAACCAACACAATGGCTTTTTTCTGTTGGGAGGCGAGCGAGCAGGAGAGAGATCCGGCACCCGGCGCGTGTGCCGCCTTAGCCGAGGGGAACGCGCTCGAGTAACAAAGAGAGAATGCATGCAAGATTGTCCTCCTCCTCCTCCTCCTCCTCCTCCTCCTCCTCCCTCCTCCTCCTCCTCCTCCGCCCCTTACTCCACACACCCCCGGCGCTCCAAGGCCACAGGTATTTTATACGGTTTCCCTCCAGGGCAGATTAAACTTTCGACAGGCGGGGATAAGTGGTGACTGTGTGTTTCTCCTTTGATGGGGAAATTGCTGTGTAAACAGAAGGAAAATCCCAGCCCCGTCGTGGTCAGGCATCAGCAGCAACGTGCGTGCGGCCGCTGAAGCATCTTTCCTGCTTTCCTTGTCCCGCGGTTGGGGCGCGGTGGGGCGCGGAAGGTGCCACTGAAGGAAGAGTCGAAAGAAAAGCGGGGTAACCTAACGGCAAACCGGGGCTCTTGGTATTTGTGGCCGGATACCTTCCGACGTCCCTGAACTCCACCCAGTTAGCTCATCCGAAATGCTTAAGCTGCAAACCAGTTTAGCTCCGCACAAACGTATATACACACACCACACCTCCTGGCCTCCGGGGTTGAGTTTAACTGAACCGTGCCGAGCGCTCTCGATCCCGCGTGCTTCCGGCAATCTTGGAGGCGCAATCCAAGCAAAACCCTACGGAACTCAAAAGCAGAGAGAGTCCCGGAAAAGCTGCTTTCTGAGTTTAGCGCTCTGAGATACCGCCCTACAAGATGGTTGTTGGAGGCGGCGGTTGAGCCATTTGAGGAAGCGTGAGTCCCACATTAATTTATCCAAGCTCCGGCTCAGAGTTAAACCTCTGCTTTTGTCAACTGCAGTGAAGCTGCCCTCCAGGGGAAAAAAAAGCAAGAAGGCGGACTTAATCTCACTGGCTCCCTTTTGAACGGAAAACGCCTTAATGTATGGAGCGGATAGATGCTTGATCCTGACCGTCTCAGGTGGGCCCTATTTCCCTCTGAGCCGGAATCTGAACTTTTTCAACCGTACCAGACTGCACGTTAAAAACAACTTCCAAATACCCTTGTTAGCGAAAGGAAGTCTAACTACCTGCCACCGTTCCCCGACCACTCCCCTTATTACGGAGGTGGAAGGTCAGAGCAGAGGCGATCTCTGTGACCGAGTAGTTCCGCGGGAAACAGGCTCCCCGCACTAGGGAAAGTTCAGCCGGCAGCGCCTGTCCTGGGAGAACAACATATTGGGGGGGGGGGGGGTCTAGAGCATATTGGCATGCTGGACTTTGGGGCCTCTTCCGACTGGCTGGGGTTCTGGAACAGTGAGTGGACAGGACAGAGGGGGGAAACCGTGGACGTTTCTGGGGGACATCCCCTGTCAACCACAGCCAGACAACCGGTGGCGGAGGAGAGTTAGGGCAAAAAATCTTTGAAGGGCCACCAGGATTGTCTAGGTTAGACCGAGTTCGGATCTCACGGACCAAAGTTGGCAGAGATGCTCTCCCGGTCTTCTAATGATTGCTCAGGAACGGGCCGTCCACTAAGAGAATGACACCGGTATAAGATTCTGCAGGAGTCAAACTTACTTGGAGAAACATGCAAATGAGGAAGGAAGGAAGGAAGGAAGGAAGGAAGGAAGGAAGGAAGGAAGGAAGGAAGGAAGGAAGGAAGAAAGAAAGAAAGAAAGAAAGAAAGAAAGAAAGAAAGAAAGAAAGAAAGAAAGAAAGAAAGAAAGAAAGAAAGAAGGAAGGACACGCAACTCTGCAGCGTTTCTTACCTATCTATTGGAGAGTTATATTTTCCAATAAATTCAATGGTACTTTCTTCCCAAGATGAACCGATAGAGAGTGAGGTGGGAATCACATGGGGGTGAGGAGGAAAGGGTTCTGGATTGGAAGCACGTGGTCCAGCAAGGAATAACGGATGGGAAATTACAATTGGAACGTGTTTTACTACAGCCAAAGTTAACTGCATTGGAAAACGCGTTTCTATGCATGTCTTCTCACACCCGAGTTCCATAAAACTCAGTGGTATCAACGAGTTTACTTTATCTGCCTTCTGAGATCAGGGGCACAAGTTTCCCAGAGCTGTACTTCAATTGAATCCATACTGGAGGCAGAGCGTCTGCAATCAATGCGACATAAGTCCCCTGATCCCAGTGCCTGGACACGGAGTATTCCCGGATTCCACCCTTTGATTTCAGAGGACAGGGGAAATTAATTGGTCCTAAGAAACGTGGGCTTTGACGATATGTCCCCGTTTCTCCCTCCTCGTTCTGTCCCAGGATATCCCAAGGACATTGCAACCCAAGGTTTTTGTGTGTGTGTTTTGGTGGGGGAGGAGTTCCCTCTTGGCTTTCCCTTTTTGTAACAGTTTGCTGGATGGAAATAACTTCAGTTCTTCAGTTGCATGCGCCTGCGTGCTTACTTGGGTGCACACCTTTCTGATTGTCCCAGTAAAAAGTATTATGATGATACGTGTTTTCGGATGTTTCTGCTAACCCAGGGCTACCTGTGCTGCTTCTCGTTTCAATCACATCTCTCTATAGATTTATCGCTGCTGTGAACATAACACGTCTAAGAGAACCTTATTCTCTTAAACGCCTTAATTTCTTCTTCCTTGTGTTATTTGAAGCCTCACCTCCTCCCGCCACCCGCCGCCCCGAATCTTCCTAGTGCAAAGTGTGACGCACGTTGAATCCCCTCCCTTCCTGCCCGGCCATTCCTAAAGAGGCATCTCTGTGCATAATTCTCAGAGCCTTCTTGTAACATTCTCCCCCTTCTAGAACGGCAGACTGATTACTCCTCAGGCTTTCCAAAATGGCTAGGATCTGACGGCCCGACGCAGACCTAAGCGCTGCTCCAGTTGCGGGTTTTCTCGGTTCGTTCCTTCTTCTTCTTCAGCCACTGAGCGACAGGAGGCCAGAAGAGAGGGACACGCAAGAGGTCCCAGGAGATGGGAGAAGAGGGCGGAATGGCGAGGCTGAGGAAGAAAAGGAGCTGCTAAGACCACGACGGCGTGGAGTCTAAGCTGTACCTCTATGGTACAATTATGTAACCACGTTTATATTGGTAGAGCTCCATTCTTCAGAAAGCCTAGGATTTGTAGTTTGGTAATGTACTCCGGATTCCCTGTTGTAGCTTAAGAATGCACGTCAATAATGAAAGTAATCACGTGATGTGTGTCAATTCTGACTTAGGCTGACCCTTTCCTTCCAAGTAGAGAATATGCAGAACTGGTTTACCAGTCCCTTCTTCTGGGGGACCTCCTGGGACAGGCCGGCTTGCCCAAGGCCACCCAGGCTGGTTGTACTTACAGGAGACACAGTGGGGAATAGAACTTGCAACCTTTGCCTCTGCAGCCAGATCCCTAAACCACAGGCCTCTGCAGCCAACTGGAGCTCCTGAAAGCCGAATTTTGAAGTACCCCATCAAACTACTACTCCCAGAATTCCATTGGATGCAGTCAGGAGAGTCCAAGTGCTATCAAATCTCCGCAACAGAAGAGTAGATACAGTACTGTATCTAAACAACTGAATCTGGTGTTTCTGAGGGCACAGACTTTGCATCCAGGCTTAGAAATTGCCTCTGATTCTCAATTTGCCTTCCAAATTGAGAATCAGCCTCTTTCTGCAGCTTATCTATGGCCCAGATTCTGCCATTATTTGGGAAATTATATAATGAGTTAGTTGCAAAAAATATTCCCTTGTGACATTGCTAAGATCCATCCCCTAAATTGGCTCTTTAATCTAATGACAAATGTCTATATAAGTCGACCCTAGCTGTAACACTGCACATGTTGAGTATCAGCTTTCTTAAGACTGAACCCAATGAGCATATTTACCTCTGACTGAGAACCACTCGATTTCTGCAGCTGTGACTCACGGCTTTACCTTTAGCTAAAAGTGAGGATGCCTTTTGGTGGGATATTTTGGCATTGTTCCTGGATTTACTTGGGCCCACTCAGGTTGAGGCTAACACTGCATCAGGCTCAAAGATTTAACCTTTGGCTGCAACAAAGGACAGTGCCTACAGCTATATGGACTCATGTCTGGTGTTTGTTAACAGTGTCAGACATGGGCTTGGTAGATGGATCTACCCAGCCAGAAATTGATTGAGTGGGTCACTCGGGGCTTCTGCCAGCTTGAGCCACCTCCTAGAGCTGCTTTTAGAATAAAATGAAAAGGGGGTTGAGCCAGGTGGCCATCACAAAACACAATTGCAAAAAATAGGTTATAGGTGATACCTTTATAGGCCACTAATAAACAAAAAAACAAAAAACATTGCAAGCTTTCCAGTGTAAATCACTCTTCTTCAAAGCAGGTCCCAGAAGTTCAGACATAGTAAAAGACGTGCTTTACCAGGAGGTTACTTTTCAAGTCCTTTTTTTAGATGATGTTCTTAGAGTCCATGGCTAGATGATGTTGCATCCAGGCCAGGGGTCTTGTTAGAGGCAGGAAACTGGGACCTGCTTTGAAGAAGAGTGATTTACACTGGAAAGCTTGCAGTGTTCTTTGTTTTTTTGTTTTTTTATTAGTGGCCTATAAAGGTATCCCCTGTTACCTTGTGTTTTCAAGAATAAAATGAGGAGCAATGGGGGCAAGATATAGATTCAATATGGAAAAAAAAGAGGTTGGAAGTTAATGGTTAGTTATCTTGGGCTGAAAACTTGCACACAATACTTGAGAGTAAATGCCACTGACCTCTGCAGGGCTGCTCCACCACCGAATAAGTTCACTTCAAAGTTGGTTGCACTTCAATGGTTGTCTCAGATGTCTCAATAAATGTTTTTCTGCACACTGACTTGCCCAGGCGCCTACTTCCCCCAGGAAAAGGTTTCAGAAATATCCCTCCATTCAATTGCTAAGTGAAATAGTAGCAAACGGCAGCGGCAGGTCTGAGAGAGTTTGCACTCGGATCCTACAGACTTTGGGATATACCTTTACATCTAGCATGCTTACGGTTTGGTGTTTTCAGTTTTTGACTGGAGATCACTACCGGGCAATGTTTGCGGAACCATCGTACAGTGCCCTCTGTAGGACTCAACATTTAACTTCAGCTGAGTCGTGCAATTTGTGCTTCTCCATTAAAGGGGCCAAATAAAATAAAATAAAATAAAATAAAATAAGCATTATAAAATCACTTCCCCTGTTGATTGAATCCATCTAAACAGGGATGAACATTCATAGGGAGTAGAAAGGAAAGGTAAAATGTCTCAAGAATTCAGCAGGTAGTTAGCTTTTCTTAATTGCTGGATGAATTTAGGCAGGATTGGAAAAGCATTCAAGTTGGGACCCACAAGTCACTTCGGTGGCAGATCATTTTGATCGAGTCAAGCTGACTGAACACAAGGCACTGCGATTCTATAGTACAGTACATACAGGAGGGATAGACTGGCAAAGTTTCTGAGTAAACACAATGATGGAAGAAATCCTGTCTATTGACGCCTAAATGTGGTCATGGATTAGTTGTTTGGAGAAAATGGGGGCGCTTCCTAAAACCTGGGGCGCAGTCCTACGAACTCACATTACCTTCCGAGTAAAACCTGCTGAACTTTCTATACTTCTTCATTTGGAAGCTCTGAATCAGTTAGCGGGCTCCTAAGCAGAGTTTGGAAAAGTTATATTTCCGAGTTACTTCCCAAATCGGCACGCTATAGCTGGGGAACGGTGGGCGTTGAAGTCTAGAAAGTGGCTTTTCCATGCTCTGCTGGTAGGGTCGCCCATTCAAAACTGGGGTTTTCCTGAGCGTCTGGCCACAGAGTATCTCCCCACCCCCACCCCAAGCTAGCAAATTCATTCGGAGCTGTTTGGTCCTCCTGCAGTGCCTACCGTCGTTTGGTCCTCCTGCAGTGCCTACCACCCCAAGCTAGCAAATTCATTCGGAGCTGTTTGGTCCTCCTGCAGTGCCTACCGTCGCAATACTAAGGGCTATTTGCAAGTGATTGTTCCCCACCCCTCCGCCACCATTCCTCGCCCTCTGCAAGGAAAGGAATCCTGCAATCGGGAAATCATGCCCCGCAGGGGAAAAAGACGCGCCCTTGTCGCTTTGTTCTCATTCTGCTGTTGAAGAACCTGGAAGGCCCTCCCGTTTGAGAGCGAAACTTTGGTTCCTATCCCTAAAACTGGGACCCGGATGCGGTCCCAGTGATTCCCCAGGAGAGGAGCCGATCCTCACTTGTAGAGAGACCTGAGACAGAGGATCCCAAGAGGGTCTGTATTCTGCATTCCAGTGGGCGTCCATAACTCACGCCTAGGGATTGGGCTAAGACGAAAAGTCCGACCGCCAACTCGGTGGAACCGGAATGACGGCTCCGAGGGAGCTGCAGTTCCATCGAGAAAGGCCTGCCTTTGGGCTCAAAGAAGAGAGGCGATCAAATCCTATACATCTGTCCCTTTGGTAACCCCGCTCCCAAAGGAAGAACAGGCCGGCAAACAGCTTACCGGTGCCACAACCTTAACACTGGGTTCTGAAGATAACAAGTGTGTGTCTGTGTGTGTTGACAGAGAGAGAGAGAGAGAGAGAGAGAAGGAGAGAGAATTTCTCTGTCTTTCTCTTTTTTTTCTCTCCCCGGCTCCTCTTCTCTGACCTGTTTTGCATCCGAAACTCCCGCAACTGATCACGTAACCAGTTGTCTAACCTGAACGAAATCACTTTCACCGCACTGAGGCGGTGCAGCTTCTCGGTGTCTTGCAATCATTTCGGAGAAGCGTCGAGTTTGAGACGTCGGTGAATCTTGGAGGGGGGGGGGTGAGGGGAGAGGGGGGGATAACGGGACTGTTTTGGAGTAAGAGTATTTCTAGGGTGGGCCTGTGGGTGACTTACATACGCGCCCAGCAGACTGGGAGACTTGGCTGCGCATGGCATCCCTGGAAAACCAGCCAAAGCTGCCAGAAACTAACAAGGAGTGCTTGTGACACCTTAAGGACTGACAAGTTTTAGTTGGCACGGGGTCTGGGTGGACCATATCCCCTTTCTTCAGACTATTAAAGCGTCTGCCAGATGAAGCTGAGTGGGGTTTATGGTGCCAACGAGACTCCTTGGTGGGTTTTTTATGCAACTGTCTTAACACAGCTACCACACTAAGAATTTAACCAAAGCAGCTTGGGGGTGGGGGTGGGGTGGGATGGGAGGGGGAAAGAAGGAACGGGAGACGTTTCCAATTCTTCCTCTTCTCCGGAAACCATCGCTTTGTTCTGAACTTTTGCCCTAAACGGCCTAAGACCAGGTATCTCAACAAATGCAGATGGTTCTACCGCGTGGAATTCAAATCCTTGGAAGCAGGGCTCTTGCGCACAAGCCAACTGAGGAACATACTTGGATACTAAGACTTCTTAAAAGTTCCAGGACTTTCCGAGCCCAGCGTTTAATACCACTTGTGAGACACAAAGATCACGATCTGGTGAAAAGTCGCTGGAAACTGACCAGACGGAAAAACTGCTGCGGCTATTGTCCCCGCCGGAATTGCGGGCTTTTAAAATAAAAACTCTGGGCATTCTGTTGAACGGCCTCCACGAGTTCCCAGTTGGATTAAGAAACCCTCTTCACCAGGCGATCCCCAATCCTGCTAGACAGGAGCGCTCGAATTTCTGCCCTACTCCCTTCTAGTCAAAGGGCGCGAATCTCTCTCAGTCCAACAGATACAAGCGCTGGCATCCCTTTTCCAACTGAGCACCCCCCCCACACACACACACGTTTGGCCTGCGGTCAACAGAATGCCCTGTGCGTGGCATTGAAGCATTTCCTGCCATTCCCATCTAGCTTGACGCACCCACCTGCTCCGTGTCAGCTAGGTCTTAGGTAGCACAGGAAAACCCCCAGCCTGTGTAGAAGGCAGCCGATCGAGTTCTCCGCCGGACCTGAAGGGCGGGAAAGCCAACACTGGGGTTGAGCTCGTTCGGTTTGGCAAAGAACCTGCCAGGGACGCCAAGAGGAGGGAGCCCGGCTGCCACATCTCCAACCCGCGGCGGCGGAGGCGAGGGGTTGGGGAGGGGAGATAGTTGTCAGTCAGCAGGGAACCGAGCGGATCTTCCTCTGAAACGTCTTGTCCGTGCCAGGCCATGGCTCCTTTCAGACCAGAGAAAGCCCGAGACCTGGAGAGCGATCGTTCTCCACTGGAACTTAGGCGATCGCCGGAGGCCAAACACCCACCGCCCTGCTCGAGACAGAAGACAGACCCTCGTCTCCGCCACGCATCTGACCCCTCCCTTCCCCAAATTTCGCAGATCTGCTGCTGGTCGCATCGTTGTCTGCGTGGCCCCTTCGCACACCTTACCGCTCCGTCCTCCTCCTCCGTCGCCGGCGTCCAAGCGGCCCAAGCACGCGTTGCACAGAGTCGACCCAAGTCCGAGCTTGGCAAGCAGGAATTATTTGCCCGTCTCCATCTCTTTGGTAAACGCTCGCTAGCTCGTTCTCCCTCTCACTTTCTCTCTCTCTCACACACATACACATTCCGATTTCTCTACATTGCAACAAAGCCAGACAGAAGAAGAAGGAGAAGAAGGAGAAACGGAGCTCCCAAGTAGCTCTTCCGGCTCACGGTTTTGATCCTCTCCAGCCGATCAGGACTGACTCCCCAGAGAGCCGCGGGAGGGGTAGAGAGAGAAGGAGGAAAGCCACGCCGCTCTGGAGTCGCTCTTTGCGGTAAATCCACCATCCCCCGAGAGACAAGTTGCGAGCTCTGGAAGGGAGCTGGCCGAATGCATTCCTGCGCCAGTGCGCAGGCGCGGGCAGGGAGCGCCCTGCTCTT